>CM075822.1:34708909-35005936 GCA_037975025.1 Excoecaria agallocha | reverse complement strand
AGGAATTAATTACAGTCGTACTTGATTAATTCATTAATACGGAAAGATTAGGTCGGGAGCGCGATGCCGACGGCTATAAATTTCATTAAGTCAACCCCTTCTTTTCTGAGCATACCTTTTGACCACCAATCTAGCATGATATCTCTCGAATTGATTATCAACCATTCCGCTTGATTTTGTAAACCCATTTATTGCCAATAGGTTTTCTCCCCTTGTGGTAGTGACACCAAATCCTATGTTTTATTCTTATGAAGAGCTTCAATTTTTTCTTACATTGCCGCCATCCACTGAGATACATCTGAACTATTTATTGCTTCTTGGAAGAGTTGATGGCTCCCCATCCTCAGTTAGAAGACAATATGCAACTTAACATTACCCTCCATAATGCAATCTGAGTGCCAATTGGGCAACCTTCTTGTGCGAATTGATTACCAATTATTTGAAACTTCAGATTCGACTGCTCTTGTTCTGGTATAACTTCAGAAGAATCATTGGTTTCTGATTCTCTTTCTACATATACTTTTGTAGTCTCTGACTTTTCTTCACTTTCTGCTTGCTCTTGCTCTTGATCTTTATCTGCTACAAAGATAACATCCCTGCTGCTAACAACCTTGTGGGTAGTGGGATCCCACAGGCGATACCCCTTGACTCCTTCAGCATATCCCAAGAATATGCATTTTCTGAATTTTGGATCCAGTTTTGTAATTTCTTGGGCATTGTATATCACATAAGCAGGACTTCCAAATACATAAAGGTTTGAATAATCTACCGATTTTTCAGCCCTTATCTCCATTGGTGTTTTACACTCAATTGCAGTTGATGGAGCTCGATTCACCATATAACAGATAGTGTTGACCGCTTCCGCCCAGAATTTCTTATCTAAGCCTGCAGTTCTCATCATTTATGTTGTTCTTTCCAACAGAGTTTTGTTCATCCGCTCTGCCACTCCATTTTGTTGAGAAGTGTATGCCGTGTGAATTGTCTTTTGATACCTTCTTGTTTACATAATTTATCAAATTCTTTACTGGTGTATTCTCCTTCATTATCTGTCCTCAAACACTTGATCTTTTGGCCAGATTCAAGTTCCACTCGCATTTTGTAAATTTTGAAGACTGGAAACACATCTGCTTTCTTTTTTATAGGAAACACCCAACATTTCCTAGAGTAATTATCGATAACGACACAAAGTAATTTGCTCCTCCTAGGGATGATATTGGTGCTTTCCATACATCAGAATGAACCAATTCTAGAATGGCTTTGCTTCTAAAATTTGATGTGTTGAACTTCAATCGATGCTGCTTGCTTACAATACAATGCTCACAAAAGGATAGTGAGACATTTGTGAGACCTGGAAGTAGATTTTTGTCTGCAAGAATCTTCATTCCTTATTCGAACATATGTCCCAAGTTTCTTGTGCCAAGACATTGCACACCTTTTCACTTGGACTGCTTGTGGCAATAAATGCATCTCCTTCTTGCAAAATCTCTCCCTTTATCATGTATAAACTTGCAGCTATTTTTTCTCCCTTCATAAGTACAAATGCGCCTCTTGATATCTTTAAGATCCCTTTCTCACCACTGAACTTGTACCCCAAGTCATCCAGTTGTCCTAAAGACAACAGGTTCTTCTTTAGGCCCTCCACATGCCGTACATCTTCGAATAGTACAAATTGTACCATCATACATCTTCAGCTTAATAGTTCTAATACCAAAGATCTTCAAGGCATGATCATTATAGCTGTATACAGATCCTCCAGAGATAGGTTCATATTGATGGAACCATTCTCTTCGAGAGGTCATGTGAAATGTTGCTCCTAAGTCAAGAAGCCATACTTCTGCAAATCTTTTTATGCCTTTATAAGTCGTTGCTGCTTCACAACATAGAGCATCTCCACCATCGGAACTACTTGCCATATTTCCTTGAGGAATGGAATCCTTTTTGTTTAGATTCCAACAATCCTTCTTCAAATGACCCTTTATGCCACAGTTGTAGCATTTAATATTCTTCTTACTCCTCGATTTTGGACCTTCCCTGATTGTGGCTCCCACTTGAGCCACGTTCCATTGATCTTTCTCTCATCACCGTCAAGACTTCTGTATGCTGTAAGCTTGCAAGCCTATCTTCCTTATTTTTGCGTCGACTCTCTTCTTCTAGAATAGCCGCTGCAACATTATCGAAGACTAGAGAATCCGTGTTATTTGTTAAATTGATGAACAGTGACTGTATACGTGAACAACCAAGAAAAAACCTTTTCTGATGTGAAAGATCAGTCTATACTGCAACCACAGAGCATACTAAGATAGAAATTGGGCTCTGATACCACTTGTTGCCAAAATAAGGCACCGATAAAGCAAGCAAGACCGTAGCTAAAATAAATAGAAGAGTAAATTATTGTACTACAAAATCATCCGAGTTTTATTCCCAAGAAAGACTGGAGGGGTCACAGCGGTCCCACTTAAAACCCAATCTCCTAGACAAAATTTAACTACATGTATAATTTACGAGCACAATATCTTACTACAACTATAATAGAAGCAGCTAGAATAAAGATAATAAAAAACAAAGAATTTTAACGAGGTTCGGCCAATTATGCCTACGTCCTCGTATGCTACTAAATATTATTTAACACAGAAGTTAAATAATACAAGATAGAAGAAAGCAAATTGGAATTGCTTGGGATGATTAAAACTAAAGTTAAGGGGCTATATTTATAAATACATAAACCCCTTCCCCTTTCTAATTTTAACGATGTGGGATAACTTGAAATTACTGTTCAAAAATACTGTTTGAACAGTAATTCTCACCTACTCCTTGTTAAGATGTTAATTGAGCACTTATTTGATTAAATTTTGCTTAATATTTTGTGCTCTTTTAAGTCAGTTTTAGGTGCTTTTCATTGGTTTGTTTATTTTTCTGACTGTAGGAGTGAATTTTGATAAAATTGCATTTTTTGGGGCTAATTATTGATGATCCGGAGAAGCAAAAACTTTTTGAGGTTGAATTGAAGCAAAGAGCTGATAGTTGAAGAAATTCTGGAATAAGCCTTGCCCAAGGGGACTCGCTCAGTTGCCCAAGGCAGACAACCAAGCCTTGCCCAGTCCCCTTGCCCAAGGGAGTTGCCCAAGGGAGATTGACAGTGGACAGCATTTTTCAAGATAAATTCAAGCGAATTTAACCTAGCTGCCACTTAAACCCTAGCTAGTATTTAGGAATTTCAAGACTTTATTTTAGGAGTAGAAAGAGGAGTGATTTGAGGAATTTAAAACTCTTTTAGGAATTTTCTTTTAAATTTACTAGTTTATTGGATTTACTTCCTGTTTAGGGGTGGTTATTATTTAAGGAGAAGAGTTCTAAGGTTGGGGGTCTTCTCTGCGATTTTTGGATGAAAATTCTGTAGCAGGGGGTTTCTCTCAAACTTCTACTTTTTATTTTGTGAGATTTTCATGGCCATGAGTGGCTAGAATATTGTTTTCAGTTAAATATTAATTCAAAACCAGGATTTATTTCACTGTGAGATTGTTATGGCTTACTTTTTGTTCTATATTTTATTTGGTGTTCATGTTGTTTACTATAACTTAGAGAAATTTCTTCTCAATTGTTATTTGTTGCATGTTCAATGAGGCGTCGTTGTACCATTTGATTAAATAACATATTGCTAATTGAAGATATCAAATCCGTAATTGTTTGGTGGATTCAATAACAAGTAGCAATCAATTTAGCTTCCTTACATGGGTTGTTATGTTGAGTGAATGCATGATTTGGTCTAAATTGGTCTCGCTTGTAGATCGATTGGCCTAGGTCAGGTCTTTCTATTTCTTAATCCTGTCAATAGATTAAATTTTTGCGCTTGTTAAGGGTTGTCTATTGGTTAGGAATTAATTACAGTCGTACTTGATTAATTCATTAATACGGAAAGATTAGGTCGGGAGCGCGATGCCGATGGCTATAACTGGCCCATTATTTGATTTTCTTAGAATTATCTCTTAATCTATGATCAGTTGAATGAATCCTGTGTTGCGAATATCTTTAACTGGAATTATCACCCATTGAATTTTCTCTTAATTAATTTCTGATTCTTTTATTTTATTTCATCATTTCTCTTTCAATTTATTAAACTCCCCCATTTAATTTTATTGTTAAAAATCTGGTTGTTTAAAATTACTTCAGTGCTAGTCTCTGTGGATTCGACCCTTTCTTGCTCTGTTTGCAATTTATTTGTTGGGATAAGTGAGGTTTTATTTTTGGTGGTTTCGACACCCATCAAATTTTGGCGCCGTAGTCGGGGACTAGTCTAACTTCATTTAATTTGTGAATGACCAGATCTAAAATTTCGGGAGAATTATTGTTCGACTCTGAAATTGAGAAAATAGCCCGGAGATTGAGGAAAGAGACAAGAATACGCAAAGCATTTACTGGAACTTCCTCCAAACAGCAACAAGAAGAAGAGGTAGTTGATTTTATTGAATATCCAACTGGAATAGAAGAGGAAAAGATGGCAGAAAGGACCTTGAGAGAGCTGCACACGCCACCATTGAATCAGCAACCGTTGTGCATTACATACCCAGCAGTAGACACTACTTTTGAGCTGAAATCTGGATTGATTCATCTGCTGCCCACTTTTAGAGGTTTGGAAAATGAAGATCCTCATAAGCATCTTAAAGAATTTCGTGTTGTTTGTTCAGGAATGAAGCCACATGGAGTTACCGAGGAGCAAGTAAAATTGAGGGCTTTTCCTTTCTCCTTAGCCAACTCAGCTAAAGACTGGTTGTTGAATTTACCATCTGGAACTATCACAACTTGGACTGATATGGTAAGAATATTTCTAGATAAATTTTTTCCTGCATCTAGAGCTACTATAATTCGCAGGGAAATCAGTGGGATTCAACAAAAAGATGTAAAATCACTTCATGACTACTGGGAGAGGTTCAAAAAGATTGTATGCAAGCTGTCCTCACATGGTATAAACTGAGCAGTCCCTTATTCAGTACTTTTACGAGGGTATGTTGAGTATGGAAAGGAAAATGATTGATGTAGCGAGTGGTGGAAGTCTCAACAACAAAACCCCAACTCAAGCACGAGAATTGATTCAAAATATGGCAGCAACATCCCAACAGTTTGGGCGATATCAAGACCCTCCTAGACGAGTAAATGAGGTACAATCTTCTTCCCTTAAAGAAATAATTAAAAATCTCACTTTTCTTGTGCAAAACATAGCTGCAGGTAAGACTCCTCAAGCTCAAGTGTGTGGAATTTGTGCTTATACTGGACATACTACCGATATGTGCCCCACACTTCAAGATGAGGCACAAGAGCAAGTTAATGCATTGGGTGGATATGGTGGACAACCCCAAAGAAAATATGATCCCATATTCAAATACATACAATCCGGGGTGGCGTGATCATCCCAACTTCAGTTATGGAGCCAAGCAGCAAAATTCACAGCAAGCTTTCCATCTAAGAGCACCACCACAGCCTTTTCAATCAGCTCCTAAGCAAGGTATGTCTCTTGAGGATGTTGTTCATTCTTTAGCAACTAATACAAAAGATTTGCAGCAGCATATAGAGAAGACAGATTCTAGGTTTCAGAACTTGGAAAAACAGATGAGTCAAATAGCAATGTCTCTGAGTAGAATAGAATCCCAAGGACGTTTGCCATCACAAACCATAGAGAACCCGAGGCAAAATGCGAATGCAATTGTTTTAAGAAGTGGAAAAGAGCTGGAACAGCCCTTGCCCAAGGAGGATAATCATAAGAAGGCAAAAGAGGTGGAGAAAGAGGCATAAATTGAGCAAACAAAACAGCCCACAGGTAAAATTCAAAACAGCCCCCTGTTCTTGTTATACAGCCCCCATTTCCTGACAGGTTAGCCAAATCAAAGAAGGAGAAAGAGGAGAAAGACATCTTTGAAACTTTTCGCAAGGTTGAGGTAAATATTCCTTTGATTGATGCTATAAAACAAATACCAAGATATGCAAAATTTCTCAAAGAACTCTGTACTAACAAGAAGAAACAGATTGGTTATGAGAAAATTACTGTCAATGAAAATGTTTCTGCTGTTATTCAAAGAAAAATGCCTAAAAAATGTAAGGATAAAGGTATGTTTGCTATTTCCTGCAAAATTGGTAATTTAAGTATTAAAAGAGCCATGTGTGACTTAGGTGCATCTATAAATGTCATGCCAAAGTCCATTTATTCCTCTTTAAATGCTGGACCTTTAGAAGAAACAGGGATAGTCATTCAATTAGCAAATAGATCCATTGTTTATCCTGAGGGATTGTTGGAAGATGTGTTAGTTCAGGTTAATGGTCTGATCTTTCCTGCTGATTTTTATGTGATTGATATGGAAGATGATGGAAATTTAGGGGAGTCATCTGATATTCTATTAGGTAGACCATTCCTTCAAACAGCTCGGACTAAAATTGATGTTTACAAAGGTACCCTCACTATGGAATTTGATGGTGAAACTGTTCAATTCAATGTGTATGATGCTATGAAATATCCATGTGAGATGTCTTTTATTTGTGGAATTGATGTTATTGAACCTTTGACTCAAAAAGTGTTTGAAATAGATAGAACTGACAAGTTGCAAGTTGTTTTGAATGAAAGTGTTCACAGGGACAGCTTTGATGCAGTAGAAGAGGAGTTGCATCTTAAATAAGAGCTCGAAGAAGTAGTATTGGAGTTGGAGGCTTTGAAACCAGTGGTAAATGCATCTCCTCTGAACTTCACTAGCACTGACCAAAAACTTTTACCATATGTTTTGCAGGCACCGACATTGGAGCTTAAAGTGTTACCCAATCATTTAAAGTATGCCTACTTGGGTGAGGAGAAAACACTTCCAGTAATTATTTCCAATAAATTGACTTCTAAGGAAGAAAAGTTACTGATCCAAGCATTGAAAGAGCATAAACAAACCATTGGATGGACTATAGCTGACATCACCGGCATAAGTCCCTCCACGTGCATGCACAAAATTCATTGGAAGATGATATCAAACCCAGCAGACAAGCCCAAAGACGTTTAAACCCACCAATGATGGAAGTAGTGAAAAAGAAAATCCAAAAGATGCTGGATACAGGAGTTATATACCCCATTTCGGACAGCAATTGGGTGAGTCCAGTCCAAGTCGTACCCAAAAAGATGGGAGTTACAGTTGTGGAGAATGAAAATGGCGAGATGGTGCCCACCCCGAGTCCAGAATGGGTGGAGGGTTAGTATAGATTACATGAAGTTGAATACCTCTACTAGAAAAGATCATTTTCCACTCCCTTTCATTGATCAAATGTTGGAAAGACTCGCTGGAAATCTTACTACTGTTGTCTTGATGGTTACACAGGTTTTTATCAAATACTAGTGGCGCCCGAAGATCAAGAAAAGACAACCTTCACCTGTCCCTTTGGCACATTTGCTTACTGGCGGATGCCATTTGGACTTTGCAATGCTCCAGCAACTTTCCAACGTTGTATGGTAAGTATCTTTTCAGATTATGTTGAGAAAATAATAGAGGTGTTTATGGATGATTTTACGGTTTATGGTAACTCATTCCATGAATGTCTATCGAATTCAATTAAGATTTTGAAGAGATGTTTAGAGTCTAATCTGGTTCTTAATTATGAAAAATGCCATTTCACGGTAGATAAAGGGTTGATTTTGGGCCATATAGTGTCTTCAAAAGGAATAGAAGTAGACAAGGCTAAAACTGATGTTATTCAATCTCTACCTTAACCTGCAAGTGTGTGGGAAGTTCGTTCTTTTCTTGGACATGCAGGATTTTACAGGCGCTTTATAAAAGACTTCTCCAAAATCACCCAACCATTATGCAAACTATTGCAAAAGGATGTAGACTTTGAGTTTGATCAAGCATGCCGAGATGCCTTCGATGAGCTGAAGAGTAGGCTGGTTTTTTGCACCCATAATTCAGCCACCCAATTGGGACTACCCCTTTGAGATTATGTGTGATGCAAGCAATCATGCCATAGGAGCTGTTCTTGGCCAAAGAATTGAGAAAAATCCACATGTGATTTATTATGCTTCAAGAACATTGGATAATGCACAAAGCAACTACTCCACGACGGAAAAAGAACTCTTATCCATTGTATTTGCTCTAGAAAAATTTAGGCAATATTTATTGGGTACTAAAGTAGTTGTTTTTTTCTGATTATGCAGCACTAAAATATTTATTGAAGAAGAAAGAAGCCAAACCCCGTCTAATTCGATGGATTCTATTAATGCAAGAGTTTGATCTTGAAATTAGAGACAAGAAGGGGTCTGAAAATTTAGTAGCTGATCACCTCAGTAGATTGCTGCTGAATAAGGAAGCATTGCCCATAAACGATGATTTTTCAGATGAACATTTATTTATTGTCCACACTTTCAGTCCCTGGTATGCTGATATTGTGAATTTCTTGGTTATAGGTGCCATTCCTACTGATTTTTCCAGGTCTGAGAAAGACAAATTGAAGAAAGATGCCAAATACTACACTTGGGATGAACCATATTTGTGGAAATATTGCTCCGATCAAATTATTCGACGTTGTATTCCTGATGATGAAATACAGTCCGTCTTGACATTCTGTCATTCCGAGGCATGTGGAGGTCATTTTGGTCCCGAAAGAACAGCTCGAAAGGTTTTGCAATGTGGTTTGTTTTGGCCCAGTTTATTCAGAGATGCATATTTACACTGTAAGTCATGTGACAGGTGTCAAAGAACAGGTAACTTAGGACCCAGAGACCAAATGCCACTCACATCTATATTAATTTGTGAAATATTTGATGTGTGGGGTATTGATTTCATGGGCCCTTTTCCTTCTTATTTTGGCAATTCTTATATTTTACTTGCAGTAGACTATGTTTCTAAATGGGTTGAGGCTAAAGCCACAAGAACTGATGATGCCAAAACTGTGGTGAATTTTGTCAAAAATAATATATTTTGCAGGTTTGGTACCCCAAGAGTGCTTATAAGTGACAGAGGGACGCATTTTTGCAACAAAATCATGGATGCCCTACTGAAGAAATATGGAGTCACACGTTGTTTGTCAACTGCTTACCACCCCCAGACAAGTGGACAAGCTGAGATTTCCAATAGAGAGGTAAAGTCCATACTGGAGAAGATAATGAATTTAACCAGAAAGGACTGGAGTTTGAAGCTAGAAGATGCTTTCTGGGCTTATAGGACTGCCTATAAGACACCTATCGGTATGTCACCATATCGACTGGTGTATGGCAAACCCTGTCATTTACCCGTAGAGTTGGAGCATAGAGCATTTTGGGCCATAAAATGATGCAACATGGCGTTAGAAGCAGTAGGTGAAAATCGTAAATTAGAGTTGCAGGAATTGGAAAAGTTAAGAAATGAGGCATATGAGAGCTCACAAATTTATAAAGAGAAAACAAAAAGGTTCCATGATAAAATGATTTCTAGGAAAGAATTTCGAATTGGGCAAAAGGTTTTATTATTCCATTCACGTTTGAAATTATTTTCAGGGAAATTAAGGTCCAGATGGATAGGACCCTTTGTTGTTACTAATGTTTTTGCTCATGGTGCAGTTGAAATTTAGAGTTTAGAGACTGACAAAATTTTTAAAGTTAATGGACACCGCCTCAAACAATTCTATGAACGAACTCTGGACCAAGGAAACGAGGAATCTCAATTGGCCATTCCTGGCTTGGAGAATTAATTCCAGCAACGTCTAGCCAAAGACATTAAAGAAAGGCGCTTTTGGGAGGCAACCCAATATTTAGCCTTGTCCAAGGCTAAACTATTACTATTTAGATTTGCATTTTACTTATTTAAAAAAAAAGAAAAAAAATGTTGACGGGTTTATCAATTTTCTGGGCATTTCTTTTGGATGATGGGTCTGTTAGAATTTTTATCAAACACTTATTGGATTTTTTTTTAATGGAAGCCCATGTTTTCCAATTATTTTGCCTTATTCTTGGGTATTTCCGGTTTTTGGGCCTAATTCTTATGGGTTTTTAAATTTTTACCTCCTTTAAAATTTTTTTACCTTATTTATTTTATTTTGACCCAAGTTAATTTGTTTTTATCCTCACTATTCACCATCTTCCCCAACACATCTAAACCCTAACCTCTCTTTTCATTTGCAGGCGATTCACACAACTCCACCCCCATGACCCGCCGGAAATCACTGGTGTCACCTCGCCTCAGGCCGCCGAGTCACCGCCGACAGCAGCGGCAGCAGTCGCCACCGCAGTACGACAGCCAGGTGAGCCCAGCAGAAGCGCCGCAGCAGCAGGCGCGCAGCGCGAGCCCATCGCCGCAGCAGCAGGCGCGCAACGGCAGCCCGCCACCGCAGCAGCAGGCGCGATGCACCGCAAGCCCATCGCCGCAACAGCAAGCCGCCGCGCAGTCGCCACCAACCACCGACGCTTCTCCTGCGCCGACCCACCTACCACCTTCCTATGCAGCCACAGATCCAACCCTCTCCGCTTATCGCACTCGCCGTTCAACCAGATCTGGTGTTGTTCCTCCGTCACAAGCACGAGATAAAGGTAAATGACCTATTACTTATGAGTCTAGGCAGGTAGAGGCTGGATTGGTTGATGAGAGCACTTCGGAGGACGATTCAGACCAAGGAGATGAACCCATTCCCGACAAGCCACCTCGAAAATATCCAAGGCTTGCGACAGGTAAGAGTCGATTTCCCCCAGCAGCACATGAGTTAGGAGGAAATCTTGATTTTGACAGAGAGGAGCACAAGACCAAGTATTATTCCCTTGATTATTTAGATATTGTGCCAGGAAGATGCTTTGATGATTCTGCTTTACGTGCATTGGGATTATATGATGAGGTGTTAGAATTGATTGATGGTATTGGTTGGCGTTGTTTTTTCATGATTAATATGCCTGTGTATGATGCTTTAGTCAAGGAATTTTTCAGCACTTTCAAATTTGATCACCAGGGGACCCAATTTTAACTTAGCTTTTCCATTTGCTTTGACTTGTAGACTGCTTGGCACATTTAAATATTTTTCAATCACTACTTTTAACATTGCCTTGGGATTTATCACTGATGATGAGTCTAAAAAGAGTGCTTATTTGGATATGATTTGTGATTATCCTGATGAATTTGATGCCTTAGCAGTTTATAGAGAGTTAACTGGGATGCCTAATATTGAGTTTTTTTCCTGGAAAATCTAAAGCTTTTTATTTTCAAAGTGCTGCTTTGCGAATTATCCGTCGTTTCTTAGCCATAAATTACTCTGCACGTAATGATGATAGCACTGTTGTCACGAAAGCTGAATTGTTCTTTTTATGGTGCATGGTTCATGAGAAAAGAGTTAATTTGGGCTATTAGCTTGCAGTCAAATTGGATAAACTTTGTTTAAAACCTAAAGAGCTTTATTTGGGGTCTTTTGTCACTAGATTGGCTGTTAATGTTGGCTTATTGGATATAAGTAATACCACAATGCATATTGCTTTTACAACGCCACCCATGGATTTAATATTTTTGGATAAATTACACTTGTTGCAATGTGGCGAGAAAGGGGTCATTTCTTTTGTGAGTGCAGGTGCTTTGGCCAAAGATCGAATTTTCAAAAAGGATACTAAGAAGAGAGCCCCAGCACCATCATCACAAGCTGCGGCCTCTGTTCCCTCTTCCACCACATCCACCACTGCTTTTGAAGCCCGCTTAGAGTATATTGAAACTGCTGTCCACCAGTTGCAGGCGCATCTTTTGGCCTATTTTCAGCATGTGGGGTTTATCCCACCTCCTTTACAGCATTGATTGATTGGACTCCTCCTCCTCCACCAGGGCAGTATCTGTTCTCACTTTTGTTCTTTTTACAATTTTTTGGTTGCCCTTTGCCCCATAATTGATTAGTTGTTCTGCATTGAGGACAATGCGAGGAGATAGTGTGGGGGAGGGGTTGAGATAGAAGTGTTGTGCGTTTTGTGATGATGTGTTGATTTTGCTAGACATACTTTTGGATTCTTAGATTGTTATGAATATTTTGGCTAGTTGGTCTTTTTGGTTATTTTGGTCTGTTGAAGCATAATTGTGTATATTTTGTGGTTAGGTAATAAGAGTTAGCACTTGTCCCATGGATTTAAATGATTTGTTCTTCTAGTTCATTGTTCTTAGCATGTGTTGAATTTCATTCTTTTTTCCAGAAGACAATACTTATCTTAAGCCAATTTCTTGACCATTTAAGTTTTAACCTGTTGGATGATAGGCAGAAATGAGTCAATTTCTTGATAATTTACTCTATTCACTACAAAAAAACTGCAGATTAGCGACGGAAAATTCCATCGCTAAATACCATATTTTCGTCGCTAATTAAAATTAGCGACGCCGCGACGAACAGTCGCTAATAGGCCAGTCGCTAATATATTAGCGACGGAATTCAAATTCAGTCGCTAATTAGCGACGAAGAATTTCGTCGTTAATTTTTTTATTCCGTCGCTAATTTATATTCTTAATTAGTCGCCGAATTATTATAATAATATTTAGCGACTACATTTCGCCGCTAATCCCGTCGCTAATTATTAATCTTAATTAGTCACCGAATTATTATAATAATATTTAGCGACTAAAATTTCCGTCGCTAATTATTAATTTAATGTAAAAATTAGCAACGAAATATTAGTCGTTAATTATTTGTTAAATTCTAATGCTCGAGCATCAGCGACAGTGCTGTCGCGAATCCGTCGCTAAATTATAGCATAATTTAATTTTTTTCATTTGCTGTATTTTTAAATTTTCTTCCTGCACATAATGATCGCTATTTATTTGTTGACCTATAACAATCTCAATGAAATCTACCCTTTAATTGATAGACGATAAAGCATGGTGAATGTATGAACTAATCCAAGTATGGAAAAAGAATTTACACAGATGATCAAATGTTATGCAGAACACATAAATATACAAAGGACCATAAATGTACCTTATGGCTAATCAATATATCTACACAATCCCTTAATAATTTACATAAAAAGCAAAATTCAGAAAGTTGAATTTGTCTAATCACACTCATATTCACTACCAGAGCCTACATTCACCGGTTGTGGGTTCTTGTAGTCGCTTACTTGTTTTTCATAACTCTTTTTGTCAGCTCGCACCTTGGCTTCGTATGGCTCTTTCTACTGCCCTGCAATTTCAATGCACAAATTAGACTAAGAAGTCAACCCCAGCAACTCAACTAAGCAATAAGCAAATACATATTTAAGAGAGAAACAAAACCCAAGCAAATGCCCATTTTAGTTAAATTATAGGTTTTAAAATATAGTGCCAGATAAATGTTATTCGTGTTTCAGAACTAGGCCAATGAAATTATTATATTGAACACTTAGTGGCTATCTAGCAATATGAATATGAAAATCACACATGTGGTCCAGTGGTGCTAATCCAATGAATGCTATCCCCTTTTCCCACTTTAGTACACCATAGTAGCATTCAACAAAAATATCACAAACAATGAAATATTTGTACCTCAGAGTCTCTACTATCAAATTTTAGCATCCCATCATAAATCTCTCGCCAATAAAATCCAAATTCTTCCCTCAAATTCTTGTGCTTCTCAAGTTTCATATCAATCAAAACATTGACATTATTCTGCAAAGCACCCAGTTATAACCATCAGTAAATTGTGCAATATGATGCCTTCGAGATTCAAAAGCATGTGATGGCAATTAATAGATCATAAGAAAGATTTCAACAGAAACCATTCCATTCACAATAGCCCAAATTTAAAAATAAAGTAGCCTATATTTCACTAAGTAATATTTATAGTAAGTATCCCATGTTTTGCTAACAATTGCATACGCAATTAAATTACTAATAAACAATAGCCCAACTCTGTCAAATCATCATTAGATTACAAGTTGAGACTATTATATTAGAAGTTGATAGTTTATTACCATACCTTAAAGCATGTAAAAATTAAAAAGAAAAGCGCACAATAAGGATGAGACCATTATATTACCCAAAATAAAATTATTCTTTTGCAAATAGGTAAAATGCATAGGTCGTAATCAGCCCCTTAAATAATTCCACTTAAATAACAATTATAAATAATAATAATAATAACAACAACCCACTCTATTTTACTAAACCGTTAAAATTTTGACTTTTTTTCAAAAATGTGATTATAAAAAATTATTAAAATAATTGATTCATAATTTCATTTATGGATCGAGCCGGTAATATTATATGAAAATAATTAATTGCATGTTCAATATATATATATATATTTCTTATACTTGTGGTGGTGGCAGCTCAAATGCAGTAATTCTTTGTTCTTTTTTCACTTTTTGATTTATAAAAGGCTGAGTTTTGACTTCAAATATCACTGTAACTGTAGAAACTAGCTCCCAATAATTCAGTACCAGCAAAGACAAAAAGAATCTGTAATAATATATTATTAACTTAAAAATAACTAAAGCAAAAATCTTATTTCTTAATTTATAAATTATAATCTAGCTTTATCAGTTAGATTCAATTAAATAATTCCACTTCCATAATTATACTTATTTCTTAATATATAAATACTTTTGCATCAAAAGAAAGCTTTATATTCATAACATGGCCTTTAAAGGAACAGATTTTTCTTCGATAAACATGAGACTATCATTACTTCATGTTTAATTAACTAAATAACAATCAAAATGTACATCATAATTCACTCACCAAAGCTCATGTTTAGATTAAACTAACAATCTAATTTGTAAATATATAAAAGTTAAAAAATTTAATGTACCTTTGCTGTAGGCCCAACTCCTATCCTCATTTTTCTGCATATTCAAATGGAAATAGGAAGAAAAAAAGGGAAAAGAAAAAAGAAAAATAGTAAATGAGGATGTTTGTGTCAGGATTATAACAAAAATTGAAGCTGTAATTTCCTTGCTCATGAGAGGGATTATAACAAAAAGTGTTACCCTTAATGAAATGCATCTTTGTGTCGGGGTGTGTTGCTATCCCCTGCACCCAAAAGACAGAGAAAGAAAAAAGAAAATTAATTTCAATGTCAAACAAATGCTCATATTTCTCGAAACCCTATGCATTCACAGCCCAGCTCATATCAACTCATGAAAAAAGATGACAATTAAATAAGTTTTCTTTGATGAAACAGTTTAGCAAAGAATATGGTAATTTTAGCAGAATTATACACAACACCCTGAAATTAAGAGGTTATTACAAATTGTTTGCCATTTTTAAAAATATTGAAATTAAGAGGATGGCAAACATTCTGACTACAGTGTAAAATGGTGTTGCTATCTTGTACCTTGGTAACAGATACATACATGGTGCATCTACAAAATTCTGAGATGGTAAGTGTTGATGAAATGAAACCTGGAGACAACACTCAGTCGATCCTCCTGCAACCAAAAGAGTTTAAGATATAACTTACATCAAATTGCAAATAACATCTGCAATTATGCCATCAAAATAAAATAGGTAAGCATGTTTAACCTCTAATTGTCCAGTTATCAAAAACAAAACTTCCATGTACAAAAAGCAGCCATTTCTCACTACACAAAGCAGCCATTTCTCACTACACATATTCTTCTTAATCTCTACACAAGACATTCTAGGATGAGCCAAGAGATTTAGCATTCTAAGGCTTGGGATTTATTATCGCTATTTCTATTGTATGCAAGAATTAAGACATTGCCAAAATCTTGGCAGCCAGTTAGTAGAGAAGATGCAAAAGATATCCATCAAACAGAAGATTGCATCTAAAGGTTTAGACTATTCTTCGGCCATACATCCATTCCAAGACACATTTGGCAAGAAATAAATTGGACTCTTGAGTCACCACAAGAATACATGAATTGATAACAGAGATTGGACATTTGAGATAGAAGTGCAAAACATGTGCTCTCTTCAATTTGAAGCAACATCTCAATCCAGGTATTCTCAGACTAATTTAACATTATCAAAGACAGGTTATGGATATCTCTTCAAAATAATTGCACCCCGCATACCATTGCAACAAAATTATCAAATTGCCCCTATTTATGAACTTATAGGATTCCAGAGTAATAGCTGGCGCACTAACCGCAAAGCCCATACATTCGGACACCTGAATATATTGTAAAAACAACAGTAAATACATAAACATCAGTACCAAATGAGAATGAGGACAAGTGATCGAGAATGATGTAATTTAATCAAGAAAATATCCAGGACATTGTCGACTACCCTAATTTTAGAGGATCTCGGGCCTTGATTTGTTGCGAGAAGAACTCCTCAGAGCACCTCCAGGAAGCAGGACAAGTCACCACAAAAATACTCTCAGGACCTCAACTGTTTGTGGCAGAACTGCACTACTAAATATAATAATTTTACAGTATATATTGATGCAAAATTTCAATCATCTGAACACGAAGAATCCCATATTGCAAGCAAAAAGCATAAACAAAAATAACTCCAAATGAAACAAGTCAATAATTTATCAAAATGGAATAGAGATTTTGAATAAAAATTAAGGTACAGTTTATCTATTTGAGGATCATTAATAAAATACAGCAACTACAGTAGATCTAAGAGATGCTTGTCTTAAATTTTTCACCTATTATGCCTGTCACTGTGCTGGCCGGACCGGTGATCGGATATATGCCGGAGCTCCGCCGGAGCTCCACCAGCACTGCCGCCATGGAGGTTAGAACCCCGACTTCCCCTTTTCAGTGGTCACGTGCCTAACAAACCCCATTCGTGGCGTAGATCTACACTGGGAGTTGTGGATGCCTTGGTCGCCGATCTGCCTGCTTCCGGTGGATGACGATCGGAGAGAGGTGGCGCTGGACTCACCGGTGTCGGTAGAGTGGTGGTAGACCATCGCCGATCATCACAAAGGAAGAAAAAGGCGATCTGTGAGGAGGGAAACTAGGGAAGGAAGAAGGCAACGGTGGCGGACTGACGGCGGGAAGGATGCCGACGGTAGGCGGTCAAGCGAGAAATCTAGGAAGAAGTAGCGAAGGTGATCAGAGCTTCGCCGGCGGCAGCTCCCTTCCCTGCATGCCCGATTCTCTGATTTCCCTCATCTCTCTCCTCTCATCTTTTCACTTCTTTCTTTTTTTTTCTTCATTCATTTCCTTTCTCTTAAATGTGGTGGCCACACCACTGTTACGAAATTTCCAAGGTCCATATTTTTTTTTTTCTAAAGTTTTCGATGGCCACATCTTATTATCCCAAAATATCTCTTTTATTATTATTATTATTATTATTATTATTATTATTATGATATTATACTTAATTTATGTTATTTATGATTTTAATAATAGTATTTTAATATTATACAGTTATTATTAAAAATAATTATTAACCATAAATAATGTTTTTAATATTATACAGTTTTTAATAATAGTATATTGTACACCCGTATTAAAAGTGTTTTCGGACGATTTCAAATTTTTGGGACGTTACAATTAAGTTTGAATAAAAATAATTTAATTATAGAACTAGACATTTTAATTATTTTAAACTTAAGTTAATTCAATTAATTAATTTTTATTCAATTAAATAATAAATTAAGCTTAAAATCATATACGCATTAAATTGAAACAATGGAGAGAGATAAGTGGAGAGAAAATGTTATTTTATATGTAAGATAAATTTCTGAAATTACTAAAATGCCCTACCAAATTTCATCATTTTATCCTTGTATTCAAGGATAATTTTGTAAATATATATAACTAAAATTTTTCATAATTTAAAATTTGCTCAAAATTTTAACAAACCAAAAATAAATGATTTTTCGATTGTCTTCACATACAAAATTGGTCATTATGTAAAAAATCCAGAAAACAGCATCTTTTTTGCAACAAAAACTGAACTTACAGACCTTAAAAACTAATCTTCACCATTCAAAATTAACAACAAGGAGTTTCGAACATACTCACCAAAAATTAGGCCGATCTAACGGCAAATAATTTTTCGATCATCTTCACATATAAAATTTGTTTTTATGTAAAAAATCCAGAAAAATATCCTCTTTTTTGCAATAAAAACTGAATTTACAGATCTTAAAAACTAATCTTCACCGTCTAAAATTAACAATAAGGAGTTTCGAATGTACTCACCAAAAATCAGGCCAATCTAACGGTAAATGATTATCCGATCGTCTTCGTATATAAAACTAGTCATTACGTAAAAATTCCAGAAAATATAAAATATTATTTTTATATGTAGGGTAAATTTTTGAAATTACTAAAATGCCCCAACCAAATTTCATCATTTTATCCTTGTATTCAAGGATAATTTTATAAATATATATAATTTTAAAAATATATATTTTAAATTTTTTAATAATTTAAAATTTGCTCAAAATTTTAACAAAATAAAAATAAATTATAAATTTTTCATAATCATTTTAAATGAAATAATAAACTTTATATTATTATTATCTAAATATTTATATTTATTATTTTTCATAATATGACTATATAATATTTATAACAATTACTTTATTATTATTATTATTAAAATGTAATTTTTTAAAATAAATAAGTTTATATTTGGGGATAATTGATAAAAAAAATTAATAGAATTCCTAATAATTTAATATTTATTTTAAATTTTATAAAATAAAAATTAATTACAAATTTTTTATTATTATTTTAAATGAGATAATAAATTTTATATTACTATTTTATAAATATTGACTTTTATTAATTTTCATAATGTGATAATATAATAATTATAACAAGTAGTTTATTATCATCAAAATATATAAATTTAATCAATAAATAATTTAAATTTTGAAATAATTGATAAAAAATTATTACCAAAATATAATATAATTTACAAATTTTTGTTTCAAAATAAAATATTAATTTCATATGATCTATATCAAAAATACATGAAATAGTAAAAACTATTTTTTATTTTATTTGCGACGGATTAGCGACCACATAGTTTCGTCGCTAATATTTTTAATTGAGCTCTAATACAATTAGCGACAAATATTTTAGTCGCTAAATAGTCGCAAAAAGTGGCGCGTTTTTTCCCTCCAAAATTAGCGACTAAAATATTCGTCACTAAATTTTCTAGGACTAATTTTCGAAATAAAAAATTAAAAAATTAGCGACGATTATTTCGTCGCTAATTCCGTCGCTAAACGCGGCGCATAATTTCCCCGCCAATAATTAGCGACTGTTTTTTAATTCCGTCGCTATTTCGTCGCAAAAAAATGAAAAATAACCTTCCACGACGGAATTGTAAAACAGTCGCTAATCCGTCGCTAAATTTGCGACGAAAAGATGTCCGTCGCTAATTGACAGTTTTTTTGTAGTGATTGCATACATTTCATGGTAGCCTCAACATTCTTTTGAATAAGAAAATTCAAGGCTCAAATTTAACAAGTGAAACAAATGTTTGCATGAACTTAATTTGGAATCTTTGCACATTAGGTGATTGTTAAAACCAGTTGAGGCATCAAATAAATATTTGTGTGTTTATGGTTTGGGAGTTTTATTGCCAAAAAAAAAGAGAAAAAGAAAAAATGGGAGATTAGCAAATAAAATTTTACTCCGCTATCCATTAAAAATTTGGATATGAGTAGAGCTAGTAGCAGCTTGGATATGTGTTGTCTGAGTAACCGCGTGTATGCGGGTCAGAACCGGGTGCCCTCGCGTAAAAAGGACCTCTACATTCCTTGTAAGCAATCCTAGTCTTTCTCATGGAAAAATAAAAATAAAAATAAAAGCATCAGAAGTAAAAAAATGATGCCAAAAATAAAAGTTTTGGTAGTTTGATTCCCTTGCTTGTTGGAATTTGTGTGTGAATTGTCTCTTCTGGTTTGGCATCCATCAATGTGTATTGATTTAATTTTAACTAAGACCTTAAAATTCTTGCATGCTTTAAATATTTTGAGTCTTGTTATTTCTGATTTAAAAAGATTGTTGAGGAAAACCATGTTATGATATGTATTAGTAGGAAATTGTTCTGAATGTCGTTCTCTGATTTGCCTTGCACTTCAATATGGTTGGAGCTTTTGGGTTTGGATTTGGTTGAGGATGAGAATGCTTCTAATGGGATTGATTTTGTTGTTTGACTATTGCTTGAGGACAAGCATGGGATAAGTGTGGGGGAATTTGTTAAGATGTTAATTGAGCACTTATTTGATTAAATTTTGCTTAATATTTTGTGCTCTTTTAAGTCAGTTTTAGGTGCTTTTCATTGGTTTGTTTATTTTTCTGACTGTAGGAGTGAATTTTGATAAAGTTGCATTTTTGGGGCTAATTGTTGATGATCCAGAGAAGCAAAAAGTTTTTGAGGTTGAATTGAAGCAAAGAGCTGATAGTTGAAGAAATTCTGGAAGAAGCCTTGCCCAAGGTAGACAACCAAGCCTTGCCCAGTCCCCTTGCCCAAGGGAGTTGCCTAAGGGAGATTGACAGTGGACAGCGTTTTTTCAAGATAAATTCAAGCGAATTTAACCTAGCCGCCACTTAAACCCTAGCTAGTATTTAGGAATTTTAAGACTTTATTTTAGGAGTAAAAAGAGGAGTAATTTAAGGAATTTAAAACTCCTTTAGGAATTTTCTTTTAAATTTTCTAGTTTGTTGGATTTACTTCCTGTTTAGGGGTGGTTATTATTTAAGGAGAAGAGTTCTAAGGTTGGGGGTCTTCTTTGCGATTTTTGGACGGAAATTCTGTAGCAGGGGGTTTCTCTCAAACTTCTACTTTTTATTTTGTGAGATTTCCATGACCATGAATGGCTAGAATATTGTTTTCAGTTAAAGATTAATTCAAAACCAGGATTTATTTCATTGTGAGATTGTTGTGCTTGCTTTTTGTTCTATATTTCATTTGGTGTTCATGTTGTTTACTATAACTTAGAGAAATTTATTCTCAATTGTTATTTGTTGCATGTTCAATGAGGCGCCGTTGTACATTTGATTAAATAACATATTGCTAATTGAAGATATCAAATCCGTAATTGTTTGGTAGATTCAATAACAAGTAGCAATCAATTTAGCTTCGTTACATGGGTTGTTATGTTGAGTGAATGCATGATTTGGTCTAAATTGGTCTCGCTTGTAGATCGGTTGGCCTAGGTCGGGTATTTCTATTTCTTAATGCTGTCAATAGATTAAATTCTTGCGCTTGTTAAGGGTTGTCTATTGGTTAGGAATTAATTACAGTCGTACTTGATTAATTCATTAATACGGAAAGATTAGGTAGGGAGCGCGATGCCGACGGCTATAACCGGCCCATTATTTGATTTTCTTAGAATTATCTCTTAATCTATGATCAGTTGAATGAATCCCGTGTTGCGAATATCTTTAACTGGAATTATCACCCATTGAATTTTCTCTTAATTAATTTCTGATTCTATTATTTTATTTCATCATTTCACTTTCAATTTATTAAACTTCCCCATTTAATTTTATTGTTAAAAATCTGGTTGTTTAAAATTACTTCAGTGCTAGTCTCTGTGGATTCGACCCTTTCTTGCTCTGTTTGCAATTTATTTGTTGGGATAAGTGAGGTTTTTATTTTTGGTGGTTTCGACACCCATCACTCCTTTTTTTTATTAATTTTTAAAAGCGGTCCCACCATGTGAAGGGACCCGCCACCAACATTTTTTACTATCAATTTTGCACATAAACAGAAAATTTAGAGTGTTAAATTTGTAGAACTTGACATCTGTGGGAGGCCCAACATCAAGACTAGTGGCTCAATATTATGTGAAAAAAAAAGAATTTAAACTTAACTTAATTCTATAAACTAATTTATGAGATGAAAATATTTTAAACTTTTATATAAAAAGTATTTATTTTTATAATTAATAAATGTAAGACAATTAATGTAATGCATTGTTTCATCTCCCCGTGAATATTTTCTTTGCTTAACAAGAAATTATTTATTTAATATATAATTTACTAAAAAAATTATAATAGAGGAAATTATAAGTTTCCTTGGTAATACAGTCAATTATTTTGGATTCTACCCTAAACAGGAATAATAAAATTCTAACGATAATAGAACACCTTAACAAGAGATGAAAGAATACTAATTTGAAATTACTAGAAGTTGGCTCGATGATCAGTAATTTATTAAAAATTTTGAATTTAAAAAAATATATTTTTAGTTGTAATTAAACATCTGTAAAAAGAAAGTAAAAAATAGTAATTTGAAGTAAGAGTTACAATTCTATTTATAAGGATATTATAAAGGTACATTCAATATATATTAATTATAAATTATTACTATCTGCATTTCATTTTAAGTGATTATTATTTTCACAACTTTATTATTAAATATTTTTTCGCAAAAAATTAAAAAAAAAGTTATATCTACTCTTAATTATTATGCACTAATACATTTAATAATATTAATGTTATAAATTTATTAATTATATAAAAATTAAAACGGTCTACTTAAAATTAACTTTATTATTGAACTACCAGTACTTTATAGTTTTTACAAAACCAAGTAGTTCTGTCCGCCCAATAAATTGATAAATAATCACTCATTTATAAATAATGATCCATTTAGACCTTGATTCAAAATGATCTGCACATTTATAATACAATCTAGACCTCAACCCGACCCATTTGCCACATATATTTTCCACCGCTACGACTTTCTTGCTCTTCAAGTCCTGTGAATTAAAGGCATATGTATGTCAGTAAACAAAGAAAATAAGTTTACATAGAGCAGATTGTGATGATTGGAAGAAGATAAAACGCTTCTTTAAGGGCAAAAGAATATTGCATCTGCATATACCCTGTTTGAGTCACTTTCTTAACAGTTCACTTTCAATTCATGCTTAATGAATTCAGTCATTAATTGGAGTTATCAACCATATTAATTAGGTTGTGATCTGCCGGCACTTAAAGTTGTCTTTGCCTTTCTTGTTTTTGAGTTCTACAGACCATTCAAATGCACATTTCATGCCTTTGTCCAAAGTCTTTACTATTTCGGATGCAGCTATCATTGTATTACATAAATTGCAAGTAAATCTTTATTATTTTGGCATGCGAATTTAATTACAGATTTCCATTATATGTCAAAATTTATTGTTTTTTTTTTAATTTAGCTATGATCCAATTAGCTAATACAAAATGATAATCTAATTCAATCTTTTTTATAATAAATGTCTATAATATTCTTCTAATAAAATTACTAATTTTTGAATTTGTATATACTATTATTATTGGAATTTAAAAGTACTTGAAATATATTGATAATAAAGAAAAAATAACACGATATTAAAAGTTAATTCAATAGTTTCAAATTGAATACAGCAACTAATCGGATGTTGTAAAAAAAAATTGATTTATTGATCCAAGATCCGACAGACCAAAAATGATTCCACTCAAAATAATGATCAGAAATAGATCCGATTTGAATCCGTTTAATAGATCTACTAAGATATGATAAAATTAATATTGAAGTGATTAAGTTTGTAAGGAATATATCGTTTCGAAAAAAAAAAGGTCTGTATGCAATCGCATAATCGAGTTGATAATTTCATAGAAAACAAAAACAACTGTAAAGAAGAATTCTCATTTTATTTAAGAAATAATTTTAAAAAATTATTAATAATTTCCATTAAATTAGTGGAGGGACTAATTCATAAAATATTGGGGCCAAGGGTTCCAAATAATTGAGTTAACAGCTGGTCTACGCATTAGTTACTCATTATTTTGTTCCATACAATAAAATCACTGTCCAGATTATTTATTTTTTTTTGTTAATTAATTTCTCCTTCAGATTGATATAAGTGTCACAATCCTAGAATTCTATCACTTTGAATTCCGGGAACATGCATTCTTCCTACGCCATCTATTATTAATAATGATTTATTGCTTAGGCACTACAAGAAAAATTCACTTTACCGACGGAAATTTCCGACGGAATTTAGCGACGGAAAAGGCGAAGGAGATCCTGTTGTAGGACTTTTGCCGACGGAAATAATTATTCCGTAGGCAAATTTCCGACGGAATTATGTCGTCCGTCGGCAATTGTACCGACGGAAATAATTTTTCCATAGGCAAATTTCCGACGGAAATATAAATTCCGTAGGCAAATTTAACGACGGTAAGTATATTTTCGTCGGTAAATTTGCCTACTGCTAAAAAAAGTTACGACGGAATTAACCGTTACTATTCCGTCACTAAAAATATTATATATTTTTAAAAAAATATTCTAATTAGCAAGTAATCGGAATTAGTCAATCCCATTCCTATCAGGTATATTTCCCAAGAATCCCATATGAAGGATGTCAATTGGCATGCCTGTTTTCTTGCATAAGGAACAAAACTCCTATGGTTTCTCATTTTACATTCCCTAGACAATTCTTTGCAGCATTATGCATGCAAATTTAAAAAATAGTGCAAACATATAAAACTAATTATCACAATCAGCAACAATAGAAAAAAAAACTATCATGCATGTTTGGTTTAGTTTCTGCAAGAAGCAATGAGTGGTTGGGCACTTAAACACTAGAATTCACACATTCATCTCACTATTACAACAAGAAGTTGTTTCCCACAGTAAGAACAAGTTATCACTAAGAAAATAGACTCAAAATTTGAAGAAGTAAGAAATAAGCAGTTCAACATAAAGCATGTAAAAAATGCAGGCAGCAACAAAAGTAATGGCTACGAATGAAAGAAATGAAAGACAAAAGGAGAAAGAAATTAAATATTAAGGAACTCCAAGACATGAAAAATAGAACTCACTCCATTAAATAAGTTGTTCCGCGTTCTGCTTATAGAAGTGTGAGAGACCTTTCCTCAACAAATACCTCTGCAAAATATACAACGGATTAATGGAACTCTCAAAAATAAGCATTAATGTATAATAGTGTCTATTCAAGCACTATTTATTTTACACATTTAATTTGAAATTTCTATAAATAGTAAAAATTAATGTTAAAAAGAAATTTATCCTCCTAATAAAACAATTCTATTTGAACTCAATTATATGAATAATTATACCAAATAAGTGTATGTGTACGTAGAAAGTTTCATTTCGGAAATTTGAAAATGTTATATATAATTAGAGGTGCTAAATGCTTTTTATATTTATGAACTTCTCTAATTTCTGCTTATATGGGTAAATAAGTTAAAACATATGAATTAAAATATTATATTCACTCCATTCACAATTTGTCAAATTTCTCTATTTTAATAAAAATTAATAATTCCATTAAGCATTTTAGTATTTTATTAATTTGCCCATTTATAAAAAAGACAACTTAATGTTTTTTCCATTATTACCTGCTTGCAGGAGAATGATTTGCATCATATAAAATATATAAAGACTTAAAACGTAATTTTTTCCATAATAGTTGTAATTTTATTTGTTACAATATTATTTTTCAAAACGAAATTTATCATCGTTTTCGAAGACAAAATTTCATGGGTCATATATATATATATATATATATATATAGCGCTCTAAAATTTTGTCGAGTATGGATATATATGTGATAATTTATGTGGCCAAAAAAAACAATTTTAATGGCAACTGCCTTGTTTTTATATCTGAAGGGAAAAATACACTTTTAGGCTGTAAATTTAAAAGAAGTAATTAATTAGCTAGATATTCACGCAGAGATATGCTAATTACAAATACAATCAATAGGTTAATGTCAGACCTCTAATATATATATATATATATATATATATATATATAGCCATCTCAACACAATAATTTTACCACAAATTTTTATATTTTAAAATAAAAAAATGCATAAAAATATATTTAATCCACATATAAATGCATTTAAACTGGAAAGTGGGGACCAGCAATATCAAGTAATGGACCTCTTGTAACATCAATTAATTAAGTAAAGGAAAAACAAAAATTAATTTATGTTAGATTTGATTATTTTTATTTTATATTTAAATTTTGAAGAGTTTATATTTTAATTTGATTGAAATATTAAATTTTTTTTATGAAATTTAAAATGATTAGAATTTTATATGTTTAGTTTTTATTTGTAATGATTAACCAATGATTAATTAATTATATTTACGATTATTTGGTTATTAAAATATTAAATTTAGATATTAATTTTTAAAAAATAAAAATTAATCCACTAAATTTAAAAAATAGAATATACAACCCCACTTTGTGTACATGTGTGTGTGTGTATATATATATATATGTGTGTGTGTGCGTGTGTGTGTTAGAACTTAATTTCAAATCAAATGGTAGAGAAGAGAGTGACATTAGTGATAGATATTTGATATTTCAAATCAAATGTGTGAAATTTTCGTAGGTACGGAATTTACCTACGGAATCATATTTCCGTAGGGAATTTCCCGACGGAATAATTTTCCATCGGTAATTTAACTACAGAAAATTATTTCGGTAGGGAATTTCCCGACGGAAATAAGATTCCGTCAGTAAATTTCGTGAGAAATTTAAGCCGCGAAATATTGGTGCCATGTTTACGACGGTTTTTTACAAATCCGTCGCTAATTGCCGTCGGTAAATTTGGGCGGCAAATTTCTCTCCATTATTTTCAAAATACATATTTTCAGTCATTTTTCCCTACGGAAAATTTTCCGTCGGTAATTTTCCGTCGGTATTTGAGAATTTTCTTGTAGTGAAAATTATACATTGGATCATCGAATTTTTCGAAAAAAATACATTAAATCCAAAATATATAGCACAAATGACAGTGTATATAAGCGCGGTTAAATTAAAATTTTAAACCTTTGAATTAAAGAAAAATTGGCTTTATGTTTTAGATATATATATATATATATATGCACACGCACACGAACTAGGATGTTTTCGGAATATATGATTTTGACTTTATCTTTGCCCGTTGTCGTTTTTAGCTTTGAAGAATTCAAAGGTGGAAAGATCTGCTAGCCACTGTCTATTAGCAGTTGACAAAGCCGCAGCAATTAATTATCCCTGTCTTCGATTCGCAGAAGGATTAAGGGTATGAAATGACACGTGAAGTAAATTGTCTAAAAGAACTAGTATTCGCATTTCAATTCAAGTATTATATGATAAAAGAATTTATCACTGTATAGAAATTCAATAAAATTAATTAATATTTCATCCGTTTTTTTTATCAATTATTTTTGTTATTTTTAGTAGAATTAAAAAATAATAAATAAATTTAAATTTAATATTAAATTACGTGATTAAAATTAAATTATCAAATTTGATTAGTTCTAATTTTATTAAAAAAATAAATTGAAAAGATAAATTAAATTATATTGAAATTTTAAAAATAATAAATAAATAAAATTTAAATTTATTTAAAAATGACATATAACAAAAAGATGAAGTAATTAAAAAAATTATTAAAAAGAGTTTATTAGTTTAAAGTTTAAAATCAAAACGCTCAGAACTCAGGCCCCAATGGCATATGCATCTAAACTAAATAAATATGTGGTTGAGAAATTTGAGAAATTCCAATAATTTGCATACTTTTCAAAAATAATTCAACGTTGACCCAGCGTAGGTGGTAGATACATGTGCTTTTCATTTTAGGGAGAAGAAAACGAAGAGTTTAAAAGTTTAGGCGAACGGTCAGAGTCATTCCATGCACAAGCTTTCTTGACTTAGATGATCCATTAAATAATTAGGTGTCGAATTTATTGTTCTGAATACTCCACGATGTCAGACTGTCCTAGGACAGTTTTGCTGGATTTTTCGATATTTACATCATCCCAATGTTCAAATATTTATATTTTCATAAATATTGTCATTTTGAGCTACTAAATTTACGATAAAAATCTTCCATAACCATTTTTGAAAATATTTGAGAAAATTCTTAAACTGGAAAGTTTCTTTAGTAAAGAGCTTTTACTAAAAATAAGAAAAGCCATTAAATGCTCAGTTAGCTCCACTTGTGTCTCTCTCATTGATCATATCCGCCGATCATCAAAAGATTTCACATACATCACTTTCCATTATATTCACCGGAAAACCAATTTTGCAGCGGACTTTATGGCCCATTTAGGCCATGAATTCCCTCCAGAATATCATGTTTTGCTGTCACCCCCACTCGGGTTAAAGATATGGCTTAGCCATGATGTGACTGGCATTACATTTGCTTGTTAGTGTCTGTTTGTGGGCATTGCTCACCTTTTATTACCAAAAAAAATAAGAAAAACCATTTCTTCTTTGAAAATTTCAACATTCGAGTTTAATCCTTATATATATATATAATAAATTAAAAATTTTATTCATGCTTCAATTTTATTTTCCAAGCAGACTATAACAAAATCGAAAAGTTTTTTTTTATTTCTTTAAAAATCTTGTAATGTAAATTATTTATTTTGTTTATTGATTAACTAATAGTATTACAAAATTTTATGTTTACATACACAATTTCATTATGTTTATTTAGATGTAATATTTTAATAAAAAATTTAATGTAATATTATCATGAAACTATGAAAATAATAAATTAGTTCTTATCTATATTATAATTATAATGCTTTCAGACGTATTCAATTCAAACAGGCACAAAAACTCTTCATGAATATAAACTATTTTAGAAAATTCCTATTAAATGGCCCTTAATTTAATTTAAGACCGAAAGCTCACTTATTAAAGTGCCAATGCTAAATTTAAACAACTTTTTACATGTAATTTTTTTTTTAAGAAAATCAAGAGGGGCAGTGGCCTCGTATTCATACATTTAGTACCACCGCTGGTTGTGAAATAGAATTTGACAAAACTTTTATAAAACAAATATTTTATTTTTACAATTAGTCTATAGGATACTTGACACATTTTTTGTTGTCAAAATAAGGCACCGGATAGAGCAAGCAAGACCGCAGCTAAAATAAATAGAAGAGTAAATTATTGTACTACAAAATCATACAAGTTTAATTCCCAGGAAAGACTGGAGAGGTCACAGCGGTCCCACTTAAAACTCAATCTCCTAGACAGAATTTAACTACAAGTATAATTTACGAGCACAATATCTTACTACAACTATAATAAAAACAGCTAAAATAAAGATAATAAAAAACAAAGAATTTTAACGAGATTCGGCCAATTATGCCTACGTCCCCGTATGCTACTAAATATTATTTAACACAGAAGTTAAATAATACAAGAGAAAAGAAAGCAAATTGGAATTGCATGGGATGATTAAAACTAAAGTTAAGGGGCTATATTTATAAGTACATAAACCCCTTCCCCTTTCTAATTTTAACGATGTGGGATAACTTGAAATTATTGTTCAAAAACACTGTTTGAACAGTAATTCTCACATACTTCTTTTTTTTATTAATTTTTAAAAGCGTGTGGGTCCCACCATGTGAAGGGACACCGCCACCAACAAATCTCCCACTTGAAGATTTGATTGAGCATCAATTAGATCTTCACATCATTCTTTCTCTCTTCAAGCTGCTTACGTCTCCATCAGGTCGCAAGAAGATCGACACCATAAAAACTTGTCAGTATTGATTGCCTTTGTCATGAAATCTGCTAGGTTGTATTTGGTATGAATTTTCTGCACATCTACTATTCCTTCTTCCACTTTCTCACGAACGAAGTGGTACTGAACCCTTATGTGTTTGGTCTTCGAATGAAATGCTGGATTCCTTGCAAGATGCAAAGCACTCTGACTGTCACAAAACAAAGAGATTTTCTCTTGTTTGTGCCCGAGTTCCTCCAATAGCATTTTTAACCATACTGCTTCTTTACTGGCTTGTGTAGCTGCTACATATTCTGCTTCTGTTGTTGACGTAGCCACAACTAATTGCAGTTTTGAAACCCAGCTTACAGTTCAGCCAGCAAGTTTAAACACATAACCTGTAGTAGATTTGCTTTTATCAAGATCACCAGCATAATCTGAATCAACGTATCCACTGACAATAAAGTCTGATCCTCCATAACATAATGCAACATCCAAGGTTCCCTTTATGTATATGAGAATCCTTTTAATAGCATTCCAATGCTCTCTACTAGGATTCGCCATGTATCGACTAACCACTCCCACTGCATGTGCAATGTATGGTCTTGTACATATCATAGCGAACATTAAGCTTTCCACTGCTGATGCATACGGTACTCGAGACATCTCCATCCTCTCTTCATCATTGCTAGGACTCATCTTTGAGGATAACTAACTTAAAATTCACAGGAAGTGGGGTAGAAATATGCTTACAATCCTGCATGTTGAAACGTAGCAAGATTTTCTTCAAATAATTCTTTTGAGAAAGTCATATCTTTCTATTATTTATGTCTCGGTGAATTTGCATCCCTAGAATCTTGTTTGCTGATCCCAAGTGCTTCATATCAAATTTTATAGCCAATTGAGCCTTTAACTCCTTAATGCGATCTTTGTTGGGGCCTGATACCAACATGTCATCCACATACAGCAGCAAGATAATGAAATCATCTACACCAAACCTCTTGAAATATGCACAAGGGTCTGCATTTAGTCCGCTGTATCCAAGGCTCATGATAAAGGAATCAAATCTCTTGTACTAACACCTTGGCGCCTGTTTTAAACCGTACAGAGATTTGTTCAATCTGTAAACCAAGTTCTCCTTTCCTTTTTCTTCAAATCCTTATGGTTGGAGCATATAAATTTCTTCTCCAAGATCTCCATGAAGAAATGCAATTTTCACATCTAACTGCTCAAGATGCAAGTCATAAGTTGCACTCATTGCCAGGACTACTCGGATAGTAGTGAGACGAACCACGGGTGAAAATATTTCATTAAAGTCAACCCCTTCTTTCTGAGCATACCCTTTGACCACCAATCTAGCACGATATCTCTCGACTTGATTATCACCATTCCGCTTGATTTTGTAAACCTATTTATTGCCAATAGGTTTTCTCCCTTGTGGTAGTGACACCAAATCCCATGTTTTATCTTATCAAGAGATTCAATTTCTTCTTGCATTGCTGCCATCCACTGAGATACATCTGAACTATTTATTGCTTCTTGGAGAGTTGATGGCTCCCCATCCTCAGTTAGAAGACAATATGCGACTTAACATTACCCTCCATAATGTAATCTGAGTGCCAATTGAGCAACCTTCTTGTGCGAGTTGATTACCAATTATTTGGAACTTTAGATTCGACTGGCTCTTGTTCTGGTACAACTTCAGAAGAATCATTGACTTTATATATATATATATATATATACACGCGCACGCACGAACTAGGATGTTTGTGAAATATATGATTTTGACTTTATCTTTGCCCTTTCTCGTTTTTAGCTTTGAAGAATTGAAAAGTGGAAAGATCTGCTAGCCACTGTCTATTAGCAGTTGACAAAGCCGCAGCAATTAATTATCCCTGTCTTCGATTCGCAGAAGGATTAAGGGTATGAAATGACACGTGAAGTAAATTGTCTAAAAGAACTAGTATTAGCATATCAATTCAAGTATTATATGATAAAAGAATTTTATCACTGCATAGAAATTCAATAAAACTAATTAATACTTCCTCCGTTTTTTTATCAATCATTTTTGTTATTTTTACTAGGATTAAAAAATAATAAATAGATTTAAAGTTAATATTAAATTACGTGATTAAGACTAAATTATCAAATCTGATTGTTTCTAAATTTATTAAAAAAAATAAATTGAAAAGGTAAATTAAATTATATTGAAAGTTTAAAAATAACAGATAAATAAAATGATTTCACTCAAAATAATGATCAGAAATAGATCCGATTTGAATCCGTTTAATAGATCTACTAAGATATGATAAAATTAATATTGAAGTGATTAAGTTTGTAAGGAATATATAGTTTCGAAAAAAAAACAAGGTCTGTATGCAAGAGCATAATTGAGTGAGTTGATAATTTCATAGAAAGCAAAAACAATTGTAAAGAAGAATTCTCATTTTATTTAAGAAATAATTTAAAAAATTGTTAATAATTTCCATTAAATTAGTGGAGGGACTGATTAAAGAAAAATTGGCTTTATGTTTTAGATATATATACACACATGCACACGCACACGAACTAGGATGTTTTCGGAATATATGATTTTGACTTTGTCTTTGCCCTTTCTTGTTTTTAGCTTTGAAGAATTCAAAGGTGGAAAGATCTGCTAGCCACTGTCTATTAGCAGTTGACAAAGCCGCAGCAATTAATTATCCCTGTCTTCGATTCGCAGAAGGATTAAGGGTATGAAATGACACGTGAAGTAAATTGTCTAAAAGAACTAGTATTAGCATTTCAATTCAAGTATTATATGATAAAAGAATTTTATCACTATATAGAATTCAATAAAACTAATTAATACTTCATCTGTTCTTTTTTATCAATTATTTTTGTTATTTTCAGTAGAATTAAAAAATAATAAATAAATTTAAAGTTAATATTAAATTACGTGATTAAGACTAAACTATCAAATCTGATTGGTTTTAAATTTATTAAAAAAATAAATTGAAAAGATATATTAAATTACATTGAAAGTTTAAAATTAACAGATAAATAAAATTTGAATTTATACTTAAAAATAACAGATAAAAAGAACAGATTAAGTAATTAAAAAAATTATTAAAAAGAGTTTATTAGTTTAAAGTTTAAAATCCAAACGCTCAGAACTCAGGCCCCCAATTAAATTAGAAGTTAGAATGTAAAAAAATTAAAATTTTAAACCTTTGAATTAAAAAGAGTTCCACAGACCATTCAAATGCACATTTCATGCCTTTGTCCAAAGTCTTTACTATTTCTAACGAAGCTATCATTGTATTGCATAAATTACAAGTATATTTTTATTATTTTGGCATGCGAATTTAATTACAGATTTCCATTTTATATCAAAATTTATATATTTTTTTAATTTAGCTATAATCCAATTAACTAATACAAAATGATAATCTAATTCAATCTTTTTTATAGTAAATGTCTATAATAGTCTTCTAATAAAATTACTAATTTTTGATATAGTATATACTATTATTATTGGAATTTAAAAGTACTTGAAATATATTGATAATAAAGAAAAAATAACACGAGATTAAAATTAATTCAATAGTTTCAAATTGAATTAATACAGCAATTAATCGAATGTTGTAAAAAAAAAATTGTTTTATTGATCCAAGATCCGACGGACCTAAAATGACTCCACTCAAAAATAATGATCAGAAACATCTCCGATTTGAATCCGTTTAATAGATCTACTAAGATATGATAAATTTAATATTGAAGTGACTAAGTTTGTAAGGAATATATAGTTTCGGAAAAAAAAATGGTCTGTATGCAATAGCATAATTGAGTTGATAATTTCATTGAAAGCAAAAACAATTGTAAAGAAGAATTCTCATTTTATTTAAGAAATAATTTAAAAAATTGTTAATAATTTCCATTAAATTAGTGGAGGGACTGATTCATAAAATATTGGGGCCAAGAGTTCCAAATAATTGAGTTAACAGCTGGTCTATTAATTAGTTACTCTTTATTTTGTTCCATACAATAAAATCACTGTCAAGATTATCCTTTTTTTTTCTAATTATTTTTTCCTTCAGATTAATATAAGTGTCACAATCCTAGAATTCTATCACTTTGAATTCCGGGGAACATGCATTCTTCCTACGCCATATATTATTAATAATGATTTATTGCTTAGGGATATTCTTGGATTGTCCAATTCTCCAATTTAATTAGGCGTGTAAAAAAAAAAAAAAGTAAACATGATTTTCTTTCTTTTACGAAGGGTTAGAAAGGAACGTGAAAATTCAAATTCGAAATTTTCTAATAGGAAAAGACTATATTTTAGTTTTTGTATTTAAACAATTTTATATATTGAATTTTTATACTTTAAAAATTACATATTGAGTTTCTAAATTTTTAAAGAAAAACACATTAAATCCAAAATAAACGGCATAAATTATAGTGTAACACACACTCAGTTAAAGTCGTGTATATTTTAACAGAACGCTATTGCTTTTAATGTATTTGAACTTAATGTATAGTTTTAAAAGCATATATAGAGATCCAATATGTAAAAAATTAAAATTTAAGGATTAAATTATAGATTTTGCCTTTCCTAATACATTCATACCATGCATGTCTAATATCGGAATGTCCATATGCCCATGGTTTTAAGAAACGTGATGATTTACTATAATGTTAGATATAGCAAATCAACCATAATGTAAACAGTAATTTATACATCAATATATACTTGCATTATTTTTTAAATTCTTTAGTTTTTATTGTGTCACATTAAATTTTTAAAGGAAAAATTCATAATTTGGTCCCTATACTTTAACGATTTTACAAATTGGATCCGTATACTTTCAAAATTACACATTAAATAATCGAATTTTTTAAAAAAAAAACACATTAAATCCAAAATAGATGGCACAAATGACGGTGTATATAAACGAGGTTAAAGTCACATGTATTTTGATGGAATGTTGTTATTTTTACGTCTATTTGAACTTAATGTACTGTAATTATATACATTAAGTCTAAATAAGAAATTAATAAAAAAATAATTGACGAATTCAATTATTTGGATACTCTTTTTCTAAATAATTTTATTGATGCTATTAATGTTCTTTTCTAAATTTTTATAAAAATTATTCCACTTTCAAAAGAATTCCAATAAGAATACATATGAATAGTCGCGGTGCAAAAAAGATGTTACATTTATAAATAATATTCACATTGCAAAAAAGATGTTACATTTATAAATAATATTCACATTGATGTCATTTATGATATTTGATCTAATTGTCAGTCCAATCAGATTTAGATCATTACAAAAGAGAAAGATCCATAAAAAAAATGCAGAAACAAAATGAAAAGTTAGTTTGAAAATAGTCAAAACAGGAGAAAATAAAACCAATACAACACAAGTAAATCCTCTAATTTTTAAGGCACTCATTTTTGTGGATATTTTGTTTACTTTATCATTTTTCAATTAAATACCCAAACAAATTAGCCAAACTTAAAATTAGGAAAAACCTCTTTCTGTTGCTATAATTTAGTTAACTACGCAAAAAAAAATTAAAATAAAATAAAATAAAATAAATAATATTAATGTAAGAACCAAAATAATTTTCCAAAATTGTTTGCAAATTTCTTAAAAAAAAAAGAAAGAACGTGCAAGTTCGTTTATATATTATGATTAATCCCATAATATTAGTTAAAAGAAATAATGTGCATGAGATAAATCATACCTATATATAGAGCTGGTCTATCATAGAAGAGACCTATATACTCCAAAATTTCATTTACACACTGCAAGTTAAGGTCTTCACATCATGTCATACCTTCATATCAAACATCAAAAAAATATCAAAGTCAGAGGTCAAAAAAACAAAGAATTTAATCTTTGACAATTATGAATAACTACTATCCGAATTGTTGAACTCCAATGTCCCTAAACTTTTGAGATTGAAAACGATTCTCACCTATTATTATTTTCCAGTAAACATGCAATGAAGCAAAATAACAATCTTAATAAAAATTTATAATAATAACATGACATGGATAATTTGATTTTCAATAAAAAATTATATTTATTGAAATAAAAATGTAAAATAAATAAAAAAATTAAAAATAATAAAAAAAATTCAGATTTATACGAATATGAAAATTATTAAAAAAAAAGTTGTAAAAAAAATAAAAAATATACTAAGATTTTTGTTAATATTTTATAATTTAATATTTAATACCATCATATTTAATTACTATCCAAGGAAAAGATCTTGAATATCCAAGGAAAAGATCTCTATTTCAATGCTCTTCCAATTTTTTTAGGTGATTCAAAATTACTTTGTAGGTTTGCTGCTTCGCCAGTCTAAATTATTGATTTTCACTTTCGAACATGTTTTCCTATCATTTTCCCTGTTTTTCTAAATATGATTAGATTTTATCTTAAATGTCTTCCTAAACACGATGAAATTGAATTATGACAACTAAAAATTTGCACCTATAGCAAAAATAATACTTGTTAAAAAAAGTAAAAAAAAAAAAAACCTCTTTGCTATTCTGAACGTGCTCTTGAATTAGCATGGAACTTAAAATTCAAATCCATGTACACTTTTATTACACAATAAGATAATTATGTAATTTGCTTTTTAGGCAGCAATTTATCATGGTTATTTAAAGTTTAGACGGTAAATTAAAAATTTTTGAAACTTAAGATATGAATAATTAAATTTAATATAAGTTTAGGGGGGCATTCTATAAATTAAGCCTAAGCAAAACCGAGAAGAAATTTTTGAGTAATCAAACAACAATCGAGACAGATATCATTTAATAATAAAAGTGAGACATTATATATAAACATGGTGCATCACGAGCAAAGGTAAAGCATATATATAAGGTGGTATGGTGGGGGGTCTTTATTTGTTTTGTTTTATTTTTCTTTGTTTCTTTTATTGTTTGCTCTCGTGACTACTCACTTCATCAATCTTTGTTTGCGTTAGGTGTTTTTTCTTGCAAACTTATCTCATTCAACCAACAATTACGACATCATATGTGTGTGTATATATCAACCTCTGCTATTAATAAAAGTTGGCATTTTTTATTTAATTTGATCAATCATAATTTGAATACAATAAAAAAATTAAAATTGCCCAAAAAAAACACATAGTTATTATCAGTATGACTGCATCAATTTTAGAAAATCAATTATTTTATGTTTTGCAACCTTGTCCTTGAATGCAGGCCTAGTAAAGTTTTTTTTATCTTTTTCAGAAATCAATTATTTTACTGGCCTTATAAATAAAAGTCCCAAAACTTGAATTTTTAGTGATCTTGAAATCAATTTTTGAATAAATTTATTGATCTGGTCTGGACCAAGTCCAATCGCACAATTCTTATGACAATCGCTCTTTGATATGAACACCCAAACCCAATCTTCTGCTCAATCTCTAATTTTATAACTAATTCAAGTATTAGTTATTTTTTCAAGAGAAAATAGATAAATTTGCATTCAATGCATTAAAAATAGTACTTATTTTCTTTCATTGTTATGATGGTATTTGACATTAGTATATTTAATACCAAAGGAAAAACATTAAAATTAAGTGGAGGACTGTAAAAAAATGCAACAGACAATCTTTGTTTTTTACCTTCTTTATTCATTACCACGCGGTGAACAACACTCGGAAGCCTACCATTTGACATTATGTGCAAGAAATCTCCGATGTTAACCACCAGTGCTTCTCGCGTCGGATCCACTGGGATCCACCCATTTTCTCTGTTCGATATTTGGAGCCCTGGCATGGTGCTCTGGTGCAGTATGGTCAAGAGGGATGTGTCCGTGTGAGGAGCTAAACCCATGGCTCGATCCGGGTCTGGGCAAAATGGATATGAGTTGAGTTGCAAAGCTGAGCTGGATCCCACCCATTTCGATTCTGATATATGTCTAAATATATAGAAATGGAACAACTATTTGTCGATGGACCGGAAATCGTCCTGATCAACTTTTAGAGTCCAGCTGCCTATAAAAGCTCATTATCAATCCTCTTCCCAATAAAGAATAATCAACTCAAAAAAAAAAATTTATATATTATCCGAATTGTTGAACTCCAATGTCCCTAAACTTTTGAAATTGAAAATGATTCTCATATATTATTATTTCCCAGTAAACACGCAATGAAGCAAAATAACAATCTTAATAAAAATTTATAATAATAACATGACATGGATAATTTGATTTTCAACAAAAAAAAATGGTTTCATCTTCGTTCTTTATGATTCTTTTATTCTTTATAAACTTGGCTTCATTATTCCATAGTTCAGCTGCTATTTCATTATGCCATGCCGATGAAGTCTCTGCGTTATTGCAATTTAAGGAGAGTTTTGTAATTCACAAGAAAGTTTCTGATGATCCTCTCGCTTCTCCCAAGACTGAATCATGGAAGTTCATTAATGGAGGAGAATACGACTGCTGTTCCATAAATTCCAGCAGTACCCTCTTCAAACTTGTTCACCTCCGCACCCTTAACCTTGCCTTCAACCATTTTAGTTATTCTCACTTACCATCTGACTTTGTCCATTTGCAGGCTCTCACCTCTCTCAATCTCTCCTCTTCTTCTTTTTCTGGCCAAATCCCTTCAACTCTTTCTCAACTTCCCAATCTGTCACAGCTTGACCTCTCCAAGAATGACCAATTATTTCTCAAGAATCATGATTTTGAAACCTTACTTCAAAATTTAACGGCGCTAGAAGATCTAACACTTGATTTTGTGGATATATCATCCTCCGTACCCAACATCTTGGCAAATTCATCTTCTCTGAAATCCCTTAGTTTGGAGTTCTGCAATCTATTTGGCGAATTTCCAACCAGGGTTTTCCAAGTTCCTCACGTACGAGCTCTGGATTTAACAGGGAATTGGAACCTAAAAGGTCATCTTCCTGAATTTAATTCCAGTAGTTCACTTGAGAAACTTGTGCTTGCAGGAACAAGTTTCTCTGGGAAACTGCCGGATACAATCGGAAACCTTGGTTTGTTGAATGAATTGTGTATCTACAACAGTGACTTCTCTGGTCGGCTTCCGTCCTCACTTGGAAACCTCACACAACTTGTTTATTTAGATCTCACGGCCACCAGTTTTGATAAACAAACATCCTCTTCCTTGTCATGGCTTCCTAAGCTAAATAAACTCCGAGCCTTGGGCCTCACCTCCATTAGCTTCAACGACGGTATCACTCCTCAGTTTGCTAATCTAACCCAACTTGCTACCTTGCGTCTGGAGCATAATACTATAAATAGCCCAATCCCTTCTTGGCTTGCGAATATGACCCAACTGAAGCTGTTAAACCTTCAACATAATCAACTTCAAGGCCCAATTCCAGATTCCATATTCCAACTTACAAACCTCCAATACCTTGATGTTACTTATAATAATTTGAGTGGCACAGTGGACTTTGCCAGCTTTCTTAAGATAAAAAACTTGAGACAATTAGGTTTGACGGGTAACAATTTATCATTGCTCCTTGACAACGTCAACTCTAATGCCACTACTCATAAGTTTTTCTTCTTGGGATTAGGATCTTGTAACTTAACCCACTTTCCTTCTTTTCTGCAAGAACAAGATCAGCTGCAGATACTGGAATTAACCAACAATTCCATACATGGTGAAGTACCCAAATGGGTTTGGAACAAGAGCAAACACAGCTTAGAGATTATTGATCTTTCTAATAACCATCTTACAGGTTTTGAACAAGAATCGACCTTTCTTTCATTGTCTAGATTATCATATTTGGATCTAAGTGGTAACAAGTTGCAAGGATCACTTCCCTTGCCACCACCATCCATCCAAATGTATAGAGTGGCAAGGAACAACTTGGCAGGTCAGATTTCTCCAAATGTTTGTAATTTGAATTCTCTGTATGGCCTTGATTTGTCCTTCAACAACTTCACTGGTGAGCTTCCTCAATGTTTAGGGAATTTCAATAATTTTCTTGAATATATAAATCTTGGCAGCAACATTTTGCTGGGCACTATTCCTACAAGTTTCACAAAAGAGTGCAGAATCAAGGTGCTTTTCTTGGATTCCAATAAGCTGCAAGGACAATTACCAAGATCATTGACCAATTGTAGACAGCTTGAGTTTCTGATTTTAGGAAATAACCAAATCAATGATATATTTCCATCATGGTTGGGGCAACTCCAAGAGCTAAAGGTTCTCATTCTGAGATCAAATCAATTCTATGGCGTGGTAGGGAATCAAGTAAGTGACGATGACTTTCCGAATTTACAAATTGTCGATGTCTCAGATAATTACCTAACAGGGGAATTGCCATTCAAATATTTCCTGAGTTGGAATAAAATGAAGATGGTGGATCAAGATCAATTAAAATATCTTACTGCACTTTTTATTCCGCATTCAGCCAGGGTCGTCGTGCCCGGTGATAACCCTTATTCTCTGTCAATTACAAACAAAGGAGTATTACTAAACTACTCGAAGATTCTTCAATGTTTTGTGGCCGTTGATTTTTCAAGTAACAGATTTGAAGGAGAAATTCCAAATATCATAGGGAGGTTAAGTGGCCTTCGTTTGCTCAATCTTTCCAACAATAATCTCAGTGGTGGAATCCCTTCATCCTTGGGGAATCTAACAAAGCTTGAATCTTTAGACCTGTCTCAAAACAATCTCTCTTGATCGATCCCTCAGCAACTAACCCAATTGAATTTCCTTGAAATTTTCAATGTGTCGAACAACCATCTTGCAGGTCCAATACCACAAGGAAAGCAATTCGATACATTTCAAAGCAATTCATATGAAAGCAATCCAGGCCTGTGTGGCAATCCTTTACCAGGGAAATGTGAAAATTCAGAAGCATTACCCCCATCACCTTCAATTTCTGGTGAGGTTGAGTCGGATTCTTTCTTTGATTTTGGTTGGCAATCGGTTTTGATTGGCTATGTAAGTGGGTTGATGATTGGAGTAGCGATTGGACATATTGTGACCAAAAGAAAATACAGATGGTTCTTGAAAACTTTCAGAGTAAGACAACCAAGAAGGAGAAGAAGACAAAGAGTGGGATCCTCGTAATTTGGAGTAGATATTTTTTTTTTCTTTTAAGTTTTGTAATTGAAGTGCATTGTTTTAACTCGAATTCATTTCAAGCATATCATATATTGCCGTCTTGAAATTGTTAAATTTTGGTTATTGAGCGTTCATTTTTGGTATGGATTAATTTGAAATGAGAAAAACCAGAAATGAAATAAACATATTCTATGTCAAATCATTATTGGAGGGCTGTCACTGTACATTCAACTCTGATATGTTACCAAATTCCATACAGTTTTCACTTTCTGAATGGAATTGTAAGATAATCAGTCACTAAGCTGCTTGTTAAAAATATTTAACACATCCCTATTATAATTCCATACCACAGCTTTTAGTTCATTTGGAAGATAATTAAATTGTCAAATAACAAGAATTATACGACACAAGTTCACTTTAACGTAATGTTGTTTTTGTGATTTTGATTAGTTGTCTGATGATTTTTAAAATAGGCTGTAGTGCCCAGTCAGAAGTCTTCAGTGACCACATTGATCCCTTGACCAGCTTTAATGGTCTAGTTCCTGATAGTACCATTCCCATTTGCACCGCCAAAGGCAAACAATACAGTCAACATTTTTATACACCTGATAGTAGGTGGGTGCCTTCTAAAATTACAGCTTTTAAATATGCCATCTTTTGCTAGATGTTCTTCTTTTATTATCTCTTATGAACCTCTAATCACTTTGAATTCCGGGGAACATGCATTCTTCCTACGCCATCTATTATTAATAATGATTTATAAAATGGATTCTTGCTATAATTTAGTTAACTACGCAAAAAAAGAATATATATATATATATATATATATATATATATATATATATTAAAGAACCAAAATAATTTTCCAGAATTGTTTGCAAATTTCTTAAAATAAATAACTTTTTATATATTATGATTAATTCGATAATTAATATTAATTAAAAGAAATAATGTGCATGAGATTTATCATAACTATATATTGAGCTGGTCAGTCATAGAAGATACCTATATACTCCAAAATATCATTTACACGTTGCAAGTCAAGGTCTTCACATCATATCATACCTTCACATCAAATATCAAAGTCAAGGTCCAAAAAAAAAACATAGAATTTAATCTTTGACAATTATTTTAGTGGACATTGAATAACTCCTATCTGAATTATTGAACTCCAACTTCCCTAAACTTTTGAAGTTGAAAATGATTCCCAGTAAACACGCAATGAAGCATTCAATCTCTTTCTGTGTATTATTATCTCTAGTGTACATGGAATGGTGGACCTCATCCTTAATTATCTTATCCCCATATTATTATTATTATTTTTGAATTCCAAACACTAATGCATTTTGAAATAGGTAGTAAATTTTCAGTTTTTTCTTATTTCCGGTCTTCCCTTTATATCCGTCATATTTTCAGGTCAATTTTTTTTTTCGTTTTGAATTTAGAAAATTATAAATAAAATAAAAAATACAAATCAATAGTATATCTTATTAGGCAATTGCATTCTGTTTCATTTTATAATTATTATTTCAATTCATCAAGTTTTAAAATTATTAATTTATTAATATTTTTCCATTGTGATGCTTTTTCGTTTTTCTTTCTATTTTTTATTTTCACAGTATAATTTGTTTTATTTTTTAATCAAAAAATTAATGTATATATCAACATTTGTATTTTATAATCATAATTTTTTTAATTAATAACAATACAAATAACTTATATCTGTTTATTTTTAAATTTTTTTAACAAAATTAATATAGTGCCATATTATATACCAAATAGAATATAAAGATATTATAAATTTTTATATTTTTTGAAAAAAAGTTACAGAATAATTAATACATTTTTACACCAAACAATTATATAATAATAAGAGAAATTAATTATTAATTTTTAGTTAACAACTTCATATATGGTCACAGCAAATATGCAAAAATAAGTATAAATTTGATTTTAGTTCAGAGATATTCCTGCTGATGATTCAATGACGCTTCTGAATTTAGATGTCTTGCAGTTCTGTCGGCCGCCATCTCTTTTTCCGTTTCCTCTGGTTAATTGATACAATCACCTTGACAGAGAATTGCTCCAATTGAAAGTCAAGACTGCAAATTGATTCTTTTTCTTTTTTTTGATAAGCTGCTAGTGTTATTAAGAATATAGAAGAAGCAGTACAGAGGGATACAAATAACTGTCAGACCCGGACAGTAGAACAGGATAGGCCTCTAACAACAACAGCCAAAAGACTAATAAATCCTAAAGAGGCAAAGTGAGCACTCAAAGCAACAAACTTAAACCCAGCAAAAAACATCAAGATAAACGGAACTACAGAACCAGACAAAGAACCGCCCTGCTTAACAGAACTGAGGAATATCAGCCATAGACCCAAAACAAACCAAAATGAGATCCCAAACTGGAAACACAGTTCCTGCGAAAAAAGGAACCAGCAGAACTAGAGTGGAAATTCGTCACCATAATCAAAATATCCATTTATTTAGCTTCCCAAACTGTTTAGCCAAAGAAGATAAGAAAATAGTTCCACAAGCAGAAGGACAGCCTCCAGGAAAAGCACCCACTGTCAGCTCCCAAGTATTTCTAACAAGTATTCCAGCATTCCACCAGTAAAGCCATCATGCAGTAATCCTAGCAAGCATACCAGCATTCCACCAATAAAACCATCAAGCAGCAATCCTCTCTTATAGTGGACTCTCCCATTCATAGGCAGTAGAGACTCAGAACTAAAAAGGCCATGCATACACCTTAAAAAGAAACCAGTGGACTGGGAAACCAGTAGAGCAGCTGAGTTAAATGAAAACAAAGTAGAAATAACTCAATTATGAAAGCCAAGCGATGAAGTCGGATTCTCAGAAAGCCCCTTTTTTGTCATATAATCTGCAAAATAGTTATTTTCTCTCCTTTTATGAACGAAGACCACTCTATTTAAAGATGACAGGAGGTTACATATTTTATTAAAAATGGCTCCCATCCTCTAAGGTCTGGAAATCCCAATGTTTCTTAACCAAGACACCACAGTCAATGAGTCTAATTCGAAGACGACATCTAAGTGGTGAAGAGAGAGATAATCTAAGGATGTTTGCAGTGCTTTAAGAACCGCCAATAATTCTTCAGAAAGGGAATCAGCAACTCCGATATTACAGGAAAGAAGGCACAAAATCGTACCTGAGGAATTTCTTAGCACTCCACCAATCCCAGTAGGTCCAGGATTGGCAAATGACAATCCATCCGTATTCCATTTCACTACTCCCAAGGGCGGAGGGGACCATAACAACTTAGGCCTCACCTTATTCTTGACATGCAGAAGTTTAAGACCGTCAGAGGCAAGAAGCAAGTTTTGACCCGAGAAAAGATTAAGTTCTTTATGAGCTTTTAACCAGAAGGAAGAACGAGCCAGGCATAAATGGAAAATTAAGTCCAGATTCCATCTTTTATTATTAAAGACAACATCATTCCTTTCCAACCAAATCGTCCACAAACAAGCCAAGAAAATGATGTTCCAGACTTTGATTTGGAGAGAACCACGAGCCATCCCTTGCCATTGAGAACAAACAAATGGAAGTCAGCGGGGAGACAAGACTCATAACCCCACCACTTGATAATACGGTACCATAAACTGGAGGAATATTGGCAACCCAAAAGGAGGTGATCCAACGTTTCATCAGCCTTGGAACACAGGGGACATCTTGCGCATTCTACTGCTAAAATTCCTCTTTGTACAAGGAAATTTTTTGTGCTAACTCTTCCTAACAAGCATAACCATAGAAAAAACTCCACTTTGGGAGGGGCCAAGTGTTTACACATAATGAAAGTGAAGGGCTTCAACCTATCCACACCCCGAAAAGAGCTTTGAGTCAGCCAAGAGCATGATGATTTTACTGAAAAGTTCTCAAGCGGGTCATGAATCCAAATCCTCGGGTCAGATTGGTCAAAGGAAAAGGAGAAAGTATTGAGAATGGCCATAAGACTTTCCACCAGGGGCTTTTCCCATTCCATGAGTTCCCGCCTTCAGAGAAGATTCCAATACCAAGACCCTCTAGACCAAGAATCACAATCACTAATGCGGGCATCTTTTTGTTGTGAGACAAGGAAGCGCCTTGCAAATCTTACCTTTAGAGGAACCTCCAAAATCCAGATACCATGCCGAAACAAGCAAAGATTACCCTTGCCAGCATCCATGGTAATGCCATTCACAAAGAGAGAAGAGGATCTATTTTGATCAATGTCCTTCCAAATAATCGAGGCCTTAGGACTTTAGATGGTTTTCGGGATCAGAATTCTCTTGATATTGTATTTCGAGAATATGAGATTCTGCCACAAGGAATTATTGAGAGGATCGAGTCTCCAGTACCATTTAAATAGGAGACTTTGATTCCTTGTTATGAGGGACCCAATCCCCAGCCCTCCAAGATCTTTTGGCAATTCCAAAGCGCCCCAATTTACTTTGCAAAAAGCGTTCTTATTTTCAGACCCACACCAGAAGAAGTTACACATTATGGCATTTAGAGATTTAATGATGGCCACTGGCATTTTAAAGAGGGACATATAATAAATAGGAAGGCTCATCAGGGTGGCTTTGATGAGTGTGAGTCGACCAGCATAAGAAAGATGCCTCCCTTTCCACCCCACCAGCTTTTACTTGAACTTTTTGATGACCGATGCCCAGGTCTCTTTTTTCCTTAGATTAGCACCCAAAGGAAACCTAGGTAAATACAAGGCAGGTTATGAGATTTGCACCTGATAATCTCAGCACAATGGGACACCCATTCATCCCTAACATTGATACCAATCAGTGAGCTTTTGAGGAAGTTTATCGACAAACTAGATATGCAAGCAAAGATCTTGAGAATTCTTTTCATCTGGAGAATGTTGTCAATGCACGAATCCAAGAAAATAATAGTATTATCGACATATTAAATATGAGAGACAATAAGCTCTAACGAATTGCTAGGTAGAGCATTAATTCCTGCAATAATGTTCTCCTCCATGGCTTTCTTAATGAGCACAGAAAGGCCTTCTGCAGCAATGATGAAAAGGAAGGGGGATAAAGGGTCCCCTTGCCTCAGTCCTCGAAATAAACTGAATTTTCGGAGTGGGTGAACCATTAACAAGCACAAATACTCTAGCCGAGCTGATGCATTCCTTAATCCAACCCCTCAATCTGGAACCAAAATGCATATTTTCTAAAACAGCATCAAGATATAACCAGTACACCGAATCGAAAGCTTTGTGGAAGTCTACTTTGAAGAGTACCCCACATTTCTTAGATATTTTCAATGAATGAATAATTTCATTTGCCACTAAAACGCCGTCAAGGATTTGTCTACCCTGAATGAAGGCACATTGCTCAGGCGATACCATTTCTCCCACCACCTTTTTCAGCCTATTAGCAAGCAATTTTGCTATTATCTTATACAAACTATTAATGAGACTGATAGGATGAAAATCCTTTAACCAGATAGCCTCCACTGATTTTGGAATAAGCATTATGAAGGAGGAAGAGATACCTGGCAGAAAAGAGCCTCTATTATAGAATTCTGTGATCATTTTTAGGACATCTTTACCAATAATATCCCAAGCTGCTTTGATAAAAGTGAAATTATATCCATTTGGGGTAGGGGCTTTTGAACTATCACACAACCAAATTGCATCTTTCACCTCTTCACTAGTGAAGGGATTCTCGAGGAAAATGATCGACTCCACAGAGAGCTTTCTAAAAGGTGAACCCGAGAAAAAAGGCCTTCTTGGGTACTGCTCCCTGTACATCTCTTTATAAAACACCAGCACTTCCTCTTTAATTAAATTGGAATCAGTAATTACTCCTTTCTTAGTAGCCAGTCTATAGATTTTATTTCGGTTGCCTCTGACTGCAACGGATAAATGGAAAAATCTAGTGTTATTGTCACCTTCTTTAAGCCATTTAACCCTCGATTTTTTCTCCACATAGACTTTTTGGCTGCTAGTTTAGTCCAGAGAGAGTTAACAAGGGAGGTTCATTTGTTATTCAATGCCTTTCTTACCACTTCATGTATGTCTTCACATTCAAGATCACAGTCAATATCATCAATATCCTTTTTCAGAGAGGTGATAGCATTATTGAAATTTCCAAAACAATTGGAATTCCAGCCCAAAATGGATTTCCTAAGCAACTTAAATTTAAGGTGAATGTTTTTGTAATTGCTCCCGCATAGATTTGACCACCAGATATTGACTCTTTTGAGAAAGTCCCCATCCTCAAGCCACGCATTAATGAATTTGAAAGGTCTAGGGCCCCAGTTGTCAAAACCACAGTACAAAACGATGGGAGAGTGATATGAGAAATTCTTAGGGAAGGCTGATTGGGCTAAATTCGGAAATCTCAGAAGCCAGTGTTTGTTAATCAAAAATTTGTCAATTCTGCTTTTGCTAATTGTGTTGCCCCATGTAAATCTCCTGCCAATGAGGGGGAGATCGATTAATCCAGTCCTGAACGTGAAATCTTGGAAGTTTTTGTCTTTTGCATTGATGTTTTTCCTCCATCTATTCTCAGGTAGTAAGGTTGTATTGAAATCCCCTCCTAACAGTACTGGGATATCTCCCTGAATAATATGCTCTAGATGAGTCCAGAGCACTTCTTATTCTGGTGCTGAGATTGGCAAATACACAGCCACTATTTTATAAACTAGGTCCAGACTCAAGAGTTTCCCTTCAATGGCTATCCATCCCTGTCCAACTTGATAAGAGACTTGAAGAAAAAAATTAGAACACCAGGAAACAAAAATACCACCGTTGTTACCATCTGCCTTCAGCTAAATCTAGTCCACCTTCGTGCTACCCCAAATACATTTAATGTCTGTAGCAGATATCCCCTGCAACTTTTTCTCAAGCAATATGAGGAAGTCAATGTTATTTTTAACAATAAGTGAAGCCACCACCTTCTTTTTAATGTGAGACCTGAGACCTCTCAAATTCCAGCAAAAGAATTTCATAAAAAAAACAAGGTGAGAATGGGACAACCTGAAACTGATAGCAGCAGGGGAAGCTAAATTTTCTCAGCTTTTTTCGAAAGCTGCCATTCTTCCCATTCCTTTATCTCTGATTCCATCAGTTGTTCTAAGAAGGCTTCTCTATTCAAAGGGTGAATAATGCCCAGCTGATCAGCAACTTTAAGAATTTTGATAGCTTCACATCTAGGAGAACCAAATTCAGCATCCTCTTCAAAAGTAAGATGGTGATTCACATTGCTGATACAACCATCTGAGACCGAATCTCCTGCAATGTCCCCAGAGCAACTACCAGAGTCTAAAATAAAGGCTGATGAAACTTCCTTCCCCTTCCCTTTCCTACCTCGTTTCTTCCTCAAATTAGGGAATTGGAGAGATGACTTAACTGGGTCCAATTTATAGAAGGACCTGGTTTTTTTAATTTTCCTCCTGACCACCTTTCCTTCATTCTGAGCTTTTTTATTTGATCTAATCTGGATGATAAGCTCATTTGGGCTGGGTCTACTTATAAATTCTCCTTGCGATGATGGGGCGAAATAAGGGACCAAATCCAGTCCATTCAGGTTAAAAACTTCAACCTAAGGTGAAATGGATGTAATTAATGGGCCTAGGCCTCTATCTCGTGGTGCTACGGGCCCAAAGTCACCAGCCTTTGCTGTATCAATAGAAATCTGCATGTCGCTGGAAATACGAAGGGACGACCCAACACTTTTACCACTATCGAGGTTGGCTGAATCTGACGAGGGATTTTGGGAAAAAGGGGCTGGTATGAAAAGAAGAGTAGAAGGCGAAAAGTCTGTAGGAAGACTGTTGTATCCAGAGGCGGTCGGAGAGTTTTCAAAAGGAGAGGAGCCACCCCCTGCCTCCGCCACTGGTTGTCCAGAACTGATAATGGTATTTGATTCCCTGCCCCTTCTGCATTGCCTTTTTAAGAAGATGTCAGGATATAAACTAGAAGGTTTTTCCAGATCTTTGAAGGAATAAATGACATCGTCAATTCTGACTTTGAGTGTTTCATTGATAAAAGAGGAGGATGAGGTTGCTATCAAGAATCTAGCAGCATCCAGACAGTTTTTCGCCCTAGTATTATTGTCCAAGGTGATGAAGTCACCATATAGTGCAGCAATAGTTGAGAAAAAAGATGGGTTCCAGGCGTAGAGCAGGAAACCCTCACACCTGACCCAGGTGAATCTTTTTTTACAAATGTACTTGGGGTCCCAAGGTTCAACACATTCAAACCATTCACTTAACCATTCAATCCCTGATTCCAAAACACCATTTATATCTTCAACCGAAGGAAAAGTGAGGAGGACAAGATTACCTCCCATTGGTCTACATTCGCATGCAAAAAAACCTTGAGAGATCATGGCTTCCTGAATATTGATAACATATCATCCATTGTGTAACCACCCAACTAAGCTTCGTTCCAGCCACCTTCTGTCTTCAACAGCCACCTCATATTGGAAGTTAACAGCCTTTGCTTTTGAGTTTTTGTAAGTGTCTTTTTGAATGCCATCCTCGCTAGAGAACCCTAACTCCGTGACCTTTGCATATGACCTGCCATCTCTCCTGCTAGGGAACTTAACCACTGAAACCTTGACTCCAACCTTCTTCGACTTACTCGCAGCTGGGCCTCCAGTACGAGCTAAGTTGACATGAATCTTGTAGTTTCCAATCCAAGCACCATCAAGTTTTTTGATAACAAAGTTGATATTTTTCATGGTGGAAATGCTGACAAAGCCAAACTTAGTACCTCTGGCGCTGAGGTTTTTTAGGAATGAATACCTTTAATACCTCCCCATACCAGGAAAAGGTCTTCCTGAAACCCACAGAAGGCCACCCAGAAGGGAGGTTGTTAACAAAGAGATTGTAGGTGCAGGGTCCATCCTTTGGGCGCTCGACCTTAGAGAAGGGAACACCCCTGGACCCACCTTCGAACCACCTTTTGGATTTGACCTCAGATATCCATGGTGGGGAAGGATGGCTAGGAGGGAGAGGAGGGAAATGGTCGAGAGAATCCATTATCTTCATACTGCAAATTGATTCATAAACTCAGCTCAAGAATATCAAGCCTTATAACAAGAATTATACGACACAAGTTCACTTTCGTAATGTTATTTTTGTGATTTTGATTAATATCGCCATGAATATATATTATTTATATTATTTATGTCTGAAATTTTCTTAAACAATAACAATCCTCTATTATTTTAATTTTAGACTAATACAACCTCACGATTTAGACCAACATAATCTAAGGCCTTGCTTGGAATGAATGAATTCCATAAAATTTTATGGAATTCATTTGTAATTCCAAATATTTATGCTTGGAATGCAAAAAAAAATAGAAATTGAATTCCATGAATTAAATTCCATGGAATTCGTTATGTCTTCACCAAATTACATCAAAATATGTGGAATTTGCAAATGAATTCTTTATTTTTAAGGAGTCAAGTATTAAAAGACTATAATACCCTTATTCTATTATATATATATATATATATATATATATATATATATATATATTCTGTGTTTTTAACGTGTCTTTCACCTTTCTTTCTCAATTAAATCTGTATTTTGAACGATTCTTACTCTCATGTTTCTCAAATTTTCAATCAAATTTACCTGATTAGTTTTTTTTATATTTTGTAAATTGAATTTTTTGTATAAAATTAGAAAATCCTAATTTAATAAATTTGTTCATATTGATTGATTTACTGTTTAATTAATCATGAATTGGAAAAGTTAGTGCTTTATTTGGTATAATTTTTATAGACATTATTAGCTTTTTTATATGTATTGAATTGATGTTAAAGATATTTAAGTAAATAAATTAGAAATGAATTTTTTATTCTTTTATTCCAAGTATAAAATTAAGGAATTCATTCTCAATTTTATACATTAATTATTTTATTATAAGCATAAGAATTCATTTACAAATGAATTTTTTTAGGGTTATTTAAAGAGTACTTTTTTTTATTTTTTAAGAATTTGACCAAATTAAATCTTAGACCTTGTTTGGAACAAATGAATTGCAATTGTGGAATTCATTTACAAATGAATTCCATGGAATTCATTTGTAAATGAATTCCACAATTGCAATTCATTTGTTCCAAACAAGGTCTAAGATTTAATTTGGTCAAATTCTTAAAAAATAAAAAAAAAGTACTCTTTAAATAACCACTTTTAGGGTTAACCTCACCTACTATTATTAAACTTTCAACTTATAACCAAAAAATCACAAAATAAATTTTTTTAATAGAAAAATATTTAAATTTAAAAAAATATTTAAAAAAATACTTTAACCGGATAAAAAAAAAACTCTGCCGAAAATCCTTGTTGGCTATCACATCTGCTTGCCACATGGAATGGATATCATATCTCCCGCCATATCATAATGAAATGTGTAAAAATTTTATGAATTTTTTATTTTTAAAATATTTTACATGTGGCATCTCTTCAGTGATCATGATGTGGCATCTATTAGGGGTGTCAAGCTAATTTGATAGCCTATGTGTCATTCACTTTAATTAGATATGTAATGTGATATGCCAACATGGATTTTCAATAGTGTTTTTTTTCTTAAAATCCGGTCAAAATGACTTTTTTGAAATATTTTTTTATATTCAGGTATTTTTTTAAAAAAAATTATTTTGTACCTTTCGATAAAAATAAAATAGTCCAATAATATACGTATTTTAACTACTACATATTCAATAGATATGTCAAATCTATGAACAAATGTTAACTACATTTTTTCATTTTTTAACATCTCAAAAGGGTAATTGCTTTATATTTCATCACAATATTTAGATCAACGTTACAAAAATATTAATAATGAACCCTTTTTGCCAACTTGAAGTCTTCCTTAAAATCCTCATAGTAAGGACTGTGCTTGTTATAACCAACAGCTCAAATCAACTAAAAACAAAATTAAATTGAATAGATATAGTACCATTCTCACTGTGAAAATCTTTGGCAGAATTCGATTTAGGGGAAATGTTTTAATATAAGTTTATTTACTCTCCCTCTCTCTCTCTCTCTCTCTCTCTTCATATATATATATATCTTTTCTCAATAAAATATTAATGCATTGCCATAGGCCATATGGAACAGTCTATATATAGATGAAGAGATCTCTAATGTTAAAGATTTCAACTTATCAATTTATGCTCAACAGGTAATCTTTAATTTTTCTCAAAATTACTGGAAGTCCAGATCAATTTTCTATAATAAAAAATTAACTGAACTATATAGAGGAATTTAGACAAAATACCACTTTTTTTATCTTACTTTTTAAAAATACATTTATCAATTTTAGAGTTTTAAATATGGCCGCTTTTAATTTTATACTTTTAAAAATACTCCTTTTATATTAAGCCCTAATTAAGTTTTGAAATTTCATTTCTTTTTGCTTATTGTTCCAGCAATGGTGCTCCATCTTCAACTATGATCATTCTTTTCCTTTCTTTTTATCTTCCTATCCTCGTTATAGAAGCACGAAGAACACCACTTATGAAACAACTACTTGTTCCAGAAAAAAGTTGCTCTTCTTTTTATTTCTGTTTTTTCATCTTTTTTTGTCTAATAACGACTCTGAAATCAACTTCTCAATCTCGTATTCGTCGGCCATCACGGTGGTCGGTGGGCTGTTGTTGACGTCAACACTGGTTGATGTGTCGCTTTGTGTAGCTCGAATGAAGTAAGGACTTCTGATGGCAGCAAGAGAAGAACTTGTTGCAGAGAATGATAAAATGGGGAAATGAACTTTTTCTCCAGATCAATTGTAAAATTGGCTTGCATTGATGTTGTTGACCCTAAGATTGCTTTCACTTCAACATTTTTTATCAAGCTTAGAGCTGCGTTTTCAAAGGAGATAGAAAACAATTCATACGTAATTCTAATACAGTTTGTACTTATATCAATACATAACCATAATTCTAACACTTACATTCCTATTCCTTATGATAACATACATGATATGCCGAAGCCTTCCATCATCCTCCATATTTGTCTGCAAAATTTGCTGAATCTTTATGTCTTCGAAATCTGCACGCAGTCACAATACTACGTGCTGCTGAGCATTAACAATGCCCAGTGGTAGGATACATATCCCAAACTTTCCTATCTTAATCACAAGCATGCATACACAAGCTTATTCGTTTCTCATATTATACCATCATTAATTCTTTTAATATCGCTACCTCGATTATCCATCAATTACTAGAATCGACTATTAATATGCTTACACTCTTATTCATTTACATTTAAGTGCTAGGATCTTATTTAGCAATACTATTACCTTACTTTCCTAATCAACCTTTCTGCCATTTCTTTTCATTACTACTATAATCTATCTATTCTTTACTAATCCCTTTGATAAATTCTTTAAAATTATAGTAACATTACTAATTAATTTACTGCTACTTTTATTATCATTAATAATAACATCATTAACCTATGCATTGACACTATCCGTAACATTTTCATCTTTAATGGCCCTAATAATTTTCAAACTTATTTCACTTACCGATCACATTCTAATTCAGTTTATAGGCTAATTTTCCTTAACCTTATCATGACTAATTCCCAATTAAGTCCCCTTTTAAATTTCATTAATTTACAATTTACCTCCCACTTGCCAACCATTACTATTTTTTCCATTTTTTAAATAATATTCATTATACTTTTAATTACACTGATGGACCCTACTATTTCTAAATTTTCATTTTAGTCATTTCCTTACTATTATTAATGAAAAATTACAGAGTGATCTTTAAAGTTGTACATTTGCCAATTTACCTTATATTTTTTACTATTCACTTTTATAGCTCATTTTTCTTATCTTTTACTCTTAATACATGCTATGACATGTAAAATTATGATTTAGTCCTTACTTTTACTTAAGTGCAAAAATTATACTTTTGATCCCTATTTTACCATATAATAGGATTCATTTACAATTTCATCATTTAATTACTATTTTATTTGCTAAATTATGACTTGGTCCTCGCACTTTCACTAAATTAAGATGGTACTCTCATTTACCACTTATTTACACTAAGGCCACTACTTATCTTTACTTTCACATTTTAAAAGTTCATTTTTAAGCTATTCATTCACTATTTTACCTTTTTTTACCTTTTCATTCACTACTTTATCATTTTTACCCACTAAACTTATTATTTAGGAAAATTACCATTTTGACCCTAAACTTTTTATTTTCTTTCATTTAGGTTCTTTTTCACTCAAATATGCATTTTCACTTCACTTTTTACACTATTAAGTCATTTTTACCTTTATACCTCTAGTACAATCCCGGCAGAAATCTTCAAATCGAATATACGAGATATGAACCCCACGGACCCATAGCACTGCACTAAGGAATGATCCCGAAGGATAACTCCCTCACTTTCACTAAATACTGAACTATGGAAGATCATTACGATCCTGCCATAGTGAAGCAAGTCGCCATGACTTGCACCACAGTATGGGTATCCCTATGGCTAGTCAATCATATTCTAAACAATATTTAAACTGCCAGACCACTACTAAGGGCGAAGTTACTTACTTATCTTAAATTCACTTTTCACATTTTAACACTTTCACTTGCATTTACACTTCAATACACTAGCCACTTAACTTTTTCATCACTTTTGCATATTTCATGAATTATCTCATCATAATTCATTATTTTCACTTTGAGTATAATGCATTGTCACACTTTAAAATATTCATATATATTTCATAAATTCTAAATAAATTCATGGACACTTCTTTTCATGTCTAAACCTATTTTAAAATCCCTTAATCATTTTTCTAGGCTTATATTAAATAAAATATAATTGCCATTCCACTTAACATTATTGTACAATTATCATTCCATATTCACAAATATTGCATTTACATTCATACTTATCACTACACATCTTTTCTTATCACCTTTTATATCGATAAACTTTATGCATTTAAGTTGGTAAGGTACATAACCATCATTACAATTTAATTTTAATTAATTTCACCACTTAGATAGACTTATTTATCCCACTTAATTTAGTTATTTGTTATATACCTTTTCATTTTATCTTTTTTTTTGTTTAATACTAATATCGTTAATGGTAATTTAGGTCCATTAACTTTACCATTCTACTTCTTTAATGTCCGTTTATCTCTATTTTATCAATTTTAACTACTTTTTAACTATTATTTCAATTAAATATATTATACTCTAATAGCTTCATTTAAAGTATAATATGCTATCAATGTAGATTATATTCAATTAAACTTTAATAATTCTCAATAAATCACTATGTACTTTATTTTCAATTACTATTCTTTTCATGATCTTATAACTATTAGATTAACATAAGTTACCCCTCTACTTCAATGCATTCATCCACCTATGACCTTTTTTTTTTAAATTTATTTTTTTCCTTCATCCAATATTCCACTAATTTACATATTATTTAACCTGATTACATAATTACTTACATTAATCATCAAAGCTTAGAATCATCAAAAACTAATCTATCTATATAAACCTTTAAATCAAATTATAGAGCTTGATTTCTCGTACCTCATTTTTTATACATAACTTGATAAATCTTGGTTTTTTACTTTAATCACTCCAAATTGAGCTTAGATAAGATTACCATGTGAAAGAAAAACCTTGATTTGCTTGAGAGAGTGAAATTTGATTGGAGATTTAGAGAGAGAAAATAAAGAAATTGTTGAAAGGTAGAATGGCCAATTTGGCCAAGAAGGAGAAACGGGGAGAAAGGGAAAAACTAGGTGAATTCTCTAGAAAATTGCATATTTTTTTGCTCTTTATAAGGCTAGTTTGGGATAGGCTTGGTTCAACCAAAGGGGTTAGGTCTAATAAAGCCCAATTTAATTTTTAAGTTTATTAATATACTTTAAATTATTTCTCTCTCTTACCAAGCATAAATCCACTTAAAATCAATTCTATAATTATTAAAATAGTAAATTAAGTCTTCATAAAAAAATTTAGCACAATCGGAGTCCGTTTCTGATCTGATTCACTCAAATCGATCCAATTAGCAAATTTTCGGTGCTACCGTAAAATCACTTTCTCACTATCAAATAATTCTAAATACTAATTAGAGTCCAACTAGAACTTTCTGTAATTTTTAAAGACCATTTGCTATTTTTAAAGCATTGTTCAAACCGAAATCAATATTTTTCTTTTACTTCCTATGTTCAAACCTTTCTAAAAATACTTTCATAATTCTTAAAATATATTTATTTGGCTCCACGAATATTTTTGAGTCAATCAGAGACTGTTCTCTGGTCTGGTTCACTTTTATCAATCCGATAATCAAATTTTCAAAGTCACAAAAAATTAATTTTTTATTACCATATAATTCTACTCATTAATATGAGCGTACCTATATTTTTACATTATTTTTTTGAGATCCATAACATATTTTATGGTTTAGTCAAACTAGTCATATTCCAAAATTGAAAGTGACTTAACTTTTTAATACCTTTTCGAGGCCCAAACGACCTCCGTTTGATCCCAAATTTGAACCACGGACTCCTGCTGCCATGGTTTTTTCAATGATAAAATAAAATATTTTTCGATTTCGAGAAGTACTATTCATCCCAGTGTCACTATTCACCATCAAAAGAATACTATTTTCGACTAACCAAGTATTTGGGCCATTACACCAAAGCTTAGAATCATCAAAAACTAATCCAGAAACAACTGGCTCCCTAACAACACTTTGCCCTCCAGTTTGAAGAAAGTGGCAAAGCTTTTAAGCCTTTAACCATAAATCAAATAAATATAGCAATCAGTATAAAGGCCTGCCTGGATGATTTTACCATTCCCTGTGAACAGTTAGTTTCTAAGAAACATTTTCTCTTAATGAATAAAACAAGTTCAAAAGGAAATCGCACAGTGAAAGGAATACCTATTCAATTAGTATATATACTTGGATGAGTGATTTTAGTATTCTTTTTTGACAGGTTTATTTTAAGATACTCTGGTTCAAAGCTTGAGATATTGAACTTCTTACAGTATATATACATTCAATAAAAGTCTAAAAATGGTTGTGAAATCAAAGTATGTACAAGTGGAGGAAAAATAAATTACTTATTACTTATATTTGAGTGTAGAAAAAGAATATAGGCTTTATATATAAATGGCATAACATACTTGCACTGCTAATGGAATGCTTAAGAGCATGTCAAGCCCAAGCAAATAAATGCAATAATTAACTAGAAAGTGATTTCACATCAAACCATGTCTCTACTCCATACGGGGTTCTAGATGTCATGTGACCACAACATCGCAGGTCCACATGAACTAGGACCCATAATCATATTAAATTATCCATTTGTTAGAATGAACTTAAGTCAAATTATCATGAATGAGCTATCAGTCAAATGATAACATATATATGCCCCTATCTCTCTCCCTCAACTTAGCACCTCTTAAGAAAATCCTAAATCCTTCATGCGAGGCCCATCAGTCGAGATGACTAATTATTTGTATAGGAAAGACTCATAGCATATATTAAATACACGAAACCCATTAAAATTTTGATGGGAATCAAAAGGGAAAACAAGTCCACACCACATCAAATAACAAACTAATCTTGATTCACTATTAACCTGTTATTTTTCACCAAGCTCTAATGTAACTTTCTTAAAAAGAAAAAAATCACAACAAATTTTTATTTCTCGCTTTGAGGATGTGTAACTCTCTAAAAGTTCAACATCGTAGCAAATATAAAAGGCACACTGTAGACACTATGGTCCTAAGCCGGCTTTTATTTGAGTTACCTAATAAGGATTATCATTTTTCCTTCTAAAATGGATGAAACCTAAAGTTCGAAGGACTTTATATCCTTTATATACAAATTCTTTCTTTTCAGGAGTTATTTAGGGTTTTTAAGCCTTGAAAGATGGTCCAGAGCATTGGGAGATCAGTTGGTAGGGTTTAGGCCACGACTCGCCGAGTTTCGCCCGTGACTCACACCTTTTAGTATTGTTTTTGATTCAATCACATTCATTGCCAAGTTCCAGGGGCCATGACTCAGTGAGTCCCACCCGTAACTCATCGAGTCATGCCCACTAGCCCATAACTCTCCCTCTCTCACGTTTTAACCCTTCTTTCTTCCTATAAAAATCTCCAATCGCCTTAAAAAAAGGGATTGGCCATTCTAAAGCATAGGAAGATGAAGAAAGAAAAAAAATAGAGAGAGAGAGAGAGAGAAAGAAAGAAAGAAAAAGGTAAGTTTTTTTAGTTTTCTTTAATTTTTCTCATCTTCTTTCATAGATCTACTCTTTAATCTCCATTTTTTTCAAAATATTTGTTGATTAAATTATAAAAAAAAATTCCTAAGAACACTGAAGTTCTATTATGAGAAAATCATTGAAAGTATTATTATAAAGCCATTTATACTCTTAACATGCTGTTTACTTGGATTAGATATATACTTTCACTATTGGATGTTGTGAATCTGACTCCCTTTTGGACAATTTGCTTAATATTTGACTGGATCTGAACTATTTAATATAAAAATAATAAGATTTAATAACTTTTATATGTTAAAAATGTAATTTTTTTTTTTTAACTTTAAAAAATGTAATTTTTAGTTTGTTTAACTTATTTTCCTTTCGTATATTATTTAGATCTTATATAGTGGATACAACGTAGCAGGCTTTTTAGATATTTTAGATTTTTTTTCTTAATATGTAATTAATTATTTTTCTTATATTTTTCTTTTTATTTTTAGTTTATTTATTATTCTGGATCTGTAATTAAAAAAAAATTTTGACCATAAAAAGTAAAATATCACATAAAAATACTTATATTAAATAATTGAAAGTTTTATAAAATATCACATAAAAATACTTATATTAAATAATTGAAAGTTTTATCAATAAAACTTGACCAATGTACCGTTTGCAACCTAAAAATCACATATTTAAACAATAAGTTTTTATAAATAATATAAAATGATTTCTGTACATAATTAGTTAATATGGGGTTTTTTTTTGTAATAAAATGGGATCGCTCATCCCACATTTTATCCAAAATGCACAGTGAAAGCCTATTTGTAAAATATGCATACGGAAACCAATATTTCCACCAAAATGGATCATAAATCAACCACCCATTTTATGTATATTTACAGCTTAATTAGTGGATAGTATTTTATGCCATGATTTTATTGCTTTATATGCCATACTTTATCACTTTCCAAACTTTATTAACTGCACTTATGCATGATTACTCGCATGAAAAAAAATGATAAAATATTTAATTTGAAAGCCCAATTATACTTTCCTAATCAAAGATATAAATAAGAGTAAGGTTTCAAACCCTCTTGACCTCATAAGGTCAAACACTATTTTTCAGTGTTCTATTGGGTGGTGACTCCTTTATACCTTTTCTTATGGAGCCTAACATAGATGCACACCATCATTACCCATTGCACGCTGCTGCCTCCTCTCTTTTTCACCTTTAAATGGAAGTAGGTAGACCGGATAGGCTATCTAGCGTGCACATCACAATAGAGACTTCGCTAGAGACTATGAGACTTTGCTTCGAAAATACTTTTGATTAGTATAATATAAATGGGCTTAAAATTAAGAAATTTTATATTTTTTTCGAAAAATTGCACTGCATTTATGCTAGAGCCTTATAATAATGTTAGGTATCCCTATTTTAGCTCCAGTGTAATCCCAAAACCACACCTTACTTTCACTCAATATGGAAAGGTGTCAAGGAGAACCACCAGCCCAAGTCTTGTACCAATAGGTATATAAAATGGTGACTCATTAGTCATTATGCTCATAGTGAGCTAGACCTATTGGCAGGGACCATGCTTGGGGTAGCCCTAAAATTTCACCACCCGACTATAAAGCCCATGTAATGACATTAGCTACTTCTATTAGATGGTATGACCATAATCCTTTTGCTTGCTATGTGGGCCATCATCAAATTCAAATAAATTAGATGTTCACTCATCAAATGCTGTCATGCCCAGGTGGGCCTAACCTGATTTATTTAAATTGTTTGAATATATAATGGCTAAAACTCATACTCATGCACCTACATTATGAGTGTTATGTTGTCGATTTTCAACCGTGCATCATACTTGTTAATTGGATTCCCCTATTAACCCTTGGACTAAGCTCGCCTAAGACAGAGATAGCGTGACCACATGTATGGAAGTGATAAGGTTGGAAAGCTTCTTGTATGTAGTTGTCGATGCTACAACACACGACTATGCACAATATGAAAGTCATACATCATTCTAACACTTTATTTCCTCAGCCATCATAGATCACTCGCCTAGGTGGTTTAGGTGTTTGGATGGTCATCTTATCAAAGAGTTTTTTCCTGAACAACAAGAGTCTAATGTGTCAGAACTGGGTTTAGAATTGTGTTCAAGTAATATAAAGCCATTTTCAGAACACTTAGTAAGAGTAGATATGGTTGATCCTACACTACCAGCCGGTACCTCAACCCTTCAAGACCTGGATAAAAGAATGGATGGTTTTAAAAAGTGGATGATGTCTATGATTGCTAACTTGCCAGTGACCCGCCAAGTTAAGCCCATCAGCCCATAACTCAACCTTTCTCACATTTTAACCCTTCTTTCTTCCTATAAAAACCTCCAATCACCTTAAAAAAAGGGGTTGGCCATTCTAAGGCATAGGAAGACATCCAGAAAAGGAAAAAGAGAGAAAAAGATAGAGAAAGAAAGAGAGAAAAAGAAAGAAAGATAAAAAAGAAAAATGCAAGGTTTTTTTTAGTTTTCTTTTTTTGTTCCTCATCTTTTTTTTTAGTTCTACTCTTTAACCTTCATTTTTTTCAAAATATTTTTTTATTAAATTATAAAAAAGATTCCTAAGAACACTAAAGTTCTGTATTATTCTGAAAAAGCACTGATAATAATATTATAAGCCATTTATACTCTTAGCCTATTGTTTACTTGGACCAGATATATACTTTCACCATTGGATGTTGTGGATCTGACTCCCTTTTGGACAATTTGCTTAATATTTGACTGGATATGTACTATTTGATATAAAATAATAAGATTTAATAATCTTTATATGTTAAAAATGTAATTTTTAACTTAAAAATGTGATTTTTAGTTTTTTAACCTATTTTCCTTCTGTATATTATTTAGATCTTGTTTTTTAAAACGTTGTATATATTTTTGTTTTATTCTTGAGGGTTTTAAATCCCAGTTTGGCAAAAATCTATACAGAAAGTGATCCAACCCAATGTGATTTTGACCCAATGGTCATAAATTAAATATGTATTATTTAATATTATCTTTTAATTTATTTTTAAATTTCATATTATGTTTATTTATTAGATTAATGTTGTATGCTTAGGTCTGCTATATTAAATGTTTGCATGAATATGTTATATCAAGTATATTCTTGTGTTTTATTATATATTTTTATTTATGTCTTTAATATGTTTACATTTATTATTATATTTATATTATTATTATATGTTGATATTTATTATTATATTGGATAATTAAATTGTTTATTATTATATCATTATTGTGTCATTATTATATATATTTTGTCATATTATTATATCATGTTATCATTATATTATATTATATATATCAGCCATTTATATTACTTATCTATTTATTTTATTTATTTTATCATATGACTTCATGCATTTAACGTGTATTTTGTGAATGCAATCTGACAAATATAGCGTAATAGGCTTTTTAGATACTTTTAGATATTTTAGATGTTACAAAATGTAAAAAGGTAGCATGATCTTAGGAATAAATATAGTTTTTCTTATCAAATAGGTTAACTTAGATAACTCTAACTCTAACTCTTTTATACTTGTAAAATATAGATGTATCTCTGACGACTACAATAGATAACAAGATTCTCCCATCTTGTGCTTTCTTACATGATATTAGAGTCGTATTCTCGTTTGGAAAGTTTATGGATTCGGACTTTTGGGGATTTGCTATCCTGTACTATCCTTTTAGAGTCACATTTTTTTATGATTAATTTTGTCTCACTATTGGTGGAGAGAGGTGCACGAGGTCCCGATGGGGCCATTTTCCGAAGTACGGTGATCGAATTCTCACGCGCCGATTGAAGTTTTTGGAATTTTTTCATGCTCTGGCGCGTGGAGACGCTTGCAGCGGCGATTAAAGCTTTGATTCTATTTTTTGCATTGCCTACTCATTTTCGATCAGATCTCGGTATCTTTTTGAGGTGGTTCCCTCTCCTGGTGGTGTTCTATCTCCAACAAGGTTTTGCTCCCTTTTTTTTCATGTTTTATTTAAGTTCCTTGTTGGTTGTTCTGTTAAGACATTTGGGCATTTATTTCTGCTGGGTTTATTGAGATTACATTGCTACTTTGATCGAGTGCTTGTATTATTTGTGGAGATTATGGCCGATAGCAAGAAAATTGTTAGGGAAACAGTTAGTGAAATTACTCCTTTGTCTAAAATTACAGAAGAAAAATTGGATAGATATAATTATTCTAATTGGAGTAGAACTATTAGAATTTATCTTCGTAATATGGATAAGGATGATCACTTAACCAATTACCCTCCAACTGATAAGATTGAAAAGCAAATTTGGATGAGAAATGACTCGCGATTACTCTTACAGATTAGAAATTCTATTGAGAGAAATGTGTTGGGTTTAATCTCTCATTGTTAATGTGTGAAAGAAATTAATGCATTATTTGACATTTTTATACTCTGGAAAAAGGAATGAGTCTTATATTTATGATATGTGTAAAGCTTTTTATCGTGCAAAAAAAGGAGGCAAAACCCCTTACTACTTATTTTATGAAGTTTAAAAATAATTTATGAAGAATTAAACATGCTCCTACCCTTTAGTACAGATATTAGGGAACAACAGGCTCAAAGAGAAAATATGGCAATTATGAGTTTTTTGGCTGGTTTACCACTTGAATTTGAGACAACCAAATTTCAAATTCTCTTTGATTTTGAAATTCCTACTCTTGAAGATATGTTTAGTAGGTTATTGCATGTAGATAATGTTTTCTCCAGTCAACTAAATAGTGTTTTTGTTGTAAAAGAAAGTGAAGGTGACAATGGTATAAAGAATGTGCAGAGAGATGGAAATAAAACCAATGACAATCAAAATACTGATATTTACTACTATTGCAAACACTACAAAAAAACAGCGAATTAGCGACGGATTAGCGACTATTTATAGTTTAGTCGTGGATATGTATTTGTCATAAATTTAGCGACGAAATAGCGACTAAACACTTAAAACAGTCGCTAATTTGGCGGGGAAGAATGGCGCCTTTTTTTGCGACGGATTAGCGACGGTATATTTTGTCGCTAAAATTGTTTCTATATTTTCAATTTTGTAAATTAAGTTTCAGAAAAATAGCGACGGAAATGCGTCGCAATTTGTGTCGCTAAAATTATTTTATATTATATTATATTATTTATCTATTTTTATTTAAATTTTTAAATAGATTTATAATTTTATTTATTGATTTTACAAAAATTATAATATTAATAAAAAATATACATACATATTTATGTTTACTAATTATTTTTAATAATTTTTTAAAAAATATTTTATATGATATTATTTGCCTATTTTTCAAAAATTTATAATTTCAATTATTCCAAACATTATAATATAAATGAAAAATAAAAATACATATTTATCGTTACTAATTAAGATTAAATTATAATATTAATAAAAAATTTATATGCATATTTATGGTTAATAATTATTTTAAATAATTTAATTTTACACATAAACTATGTGTTACGATTATTATAATTATATTATGAAGATTAATAAAAATAAATATTTGTAAAATAGTAATATAAAACTTATTATCTTATTTAAAATATTTATGAAAAATTTTGAAATTTATTTTTATTTTGTAAAATTTTGATCAAGTATGGCTGAAACTCCTTGTTGTTAATTTTGAACGGTGAAGATCGTATTTGTTGCTTTCTAACCCTATCCGATTTGCTTTGGACAAAAGTTGCAATTAAGGGCTCTTTGTTCTTCTCTCTCTAATGTTTGTGTAACACCCCAACTTGGAGTTACCTGAATAATAATCGGACTGACTCGATAAATATTAATAAATAAATGATTTAAAATGATATTAAGAGTAAATAAAATTATTGGTTTTAATTAAATCACAAATTAACACAATTTAAGTTATATGAGAGAAATAATAATAATAATAATAATAATAATAATAATAATAATAATAATAATAATAATAATAATAATAATAATAATAATAGATTCATTTCTTTTCTAGAGTTCCTAGAATTCTCTAGACTGATCCGAAATTTTTATTCGGACTCGGTAATAAAATGAATATTAAATAATGAGATTAAATAAAATAAACTAAATATATAGATTGAATTATAATTGTTTAGGAGGTTTAATTGCACAAAAGAAGGAGAATTGGGTCTATTTGTTAAATGGTTTAGAATTGAGGGACCTAATTGTTAAATGGTTTAAGTATTAACCATTAAAAGTTAGTCTAATAATTAATATTCAATTAAAATTTAAAAAGTATAGAATGTTTTGAATTCTTTCTATTAACATTTCTAATTGGATGGGTATTATGATTCTCTTGTATAGTCGGAAATTCTTAATTATGGACATTAAAATTCTCTTGTATGGTGAGAAATACGTAATTAAAAGTAAAGAAATTTTCAAATTGCATTCTTAATTAAATTTTAAATTAACTAATTTTGTTTGTTCAAACTTATAAATTTCATATTAACTAATTTTGTTTTCAATAAGTAAACCCATTATAATAATAAATAAGAAATTAACATAAATTAATTTATGTGAAATAATAATAATAATAATAATAATAATAATAGATGGTAAATAGTATTTTTTTGATACCAGTTTATGAGGGATCAAAATTATTTAGAATGTGATATAATACTAGTAAATATTATCTCCAGGCTTTCACATTTATAATTTAAATTAAAATGTATTTTAGTAATAAATAAAGAAATTAAAGTAAATTGTTGTATATAATAATAATAATGAGAATAAGAAAAAGAAAACATAATATCTTACTTTATCCCAATTTTCTAGATTAATTTTGGTGGCCACATGTTTTCCAGGAAGGAAATAAGACTTGAGAGGAGTAAAATGAAAGGGAAAGTAAAAGAAAAAAAGGAGGTAGAGAGAGATCGGGATCAGCGCTCCCTCCTCCGCTGCAACGTCCGACCAGCGCTCCCTCTCCTCTATCGTCTGATCGGCACAACGCAGAAGCGGAGCTGCCGATTTCGTCTTATCGCCTTCTCTGTCCGATCCTCTCCCGTGAAGCTGCCTCCTTCCTTCCGGTGATGTAAGGCTGTAAGAAGAGGGAGGAGCGGTACCGACGACCTCCAGGTGGCGACGCAACTCCGGCGACACCTTCCTCCATTCGTCGACCATTGGAAGCAGGCGGATCGGCGACCTATACATCCGCGATTTTTGGCGTAGATCCAAGCCACGAATGGAGTCCTTTGAGCGCGTGACCACCGTCGGTGGGCTTCCCTCCACGTCAGCTATCTTCAGGTGGTTTTGATCTCGCACCGATGAGGCTCCGGTCAAGTTCCGACGAAGATCCGGCGAGCCTCCGGTGACAGGTCTTCCAGCTTTGCATGAATGGCGACCATCTCCCCTGCGGTGACAGGTCTTCCAGCTATCCTTTATTGTTGATTCTTTTGTTTTGTGCAGCTGTGTTCTTAGTTCTGTTTTCTGCTGAGAAGCTTGAGATTATGCAGCTGTGTTCTGTTCATTGGTGAGGAGCTTGAGATTATGCAGCCCAATGGGGCTGAGTTAGGCAACGAAAGTGAGTATGAATTTCAGAATGAATATGATGAGGACGGTGATGTTTCTGAAAATCAGAAAATGATTGATAAAGAAGAAGTTAGGACCAGGAAAAAATTCGATAAAGACTGGTCGGCTCAGGTTTCGGTTATGAAGGTTATTGCTGCCGATGATAAAAGATTTTAAGATTTTGCTTTGTCATGATACAATGGATGGAACCTTTTGCAAAACTTGCATTTTCTTAAGATTTTAATCACCTTGAATAGTACACTGAAAGATGCAATACCTCAAGTTGGGTCTGCATATGATTCATCTTTATGGCATGTGGCACAATTAACTACATTTTTACCATCCTTCCATGAGACTTTTGGCTGTAATATAGTTATCTGTTGCCATTCATATCACGACCATTGCCAATTTTCTGCATAATATCTAGCTCTTATAATAAGAATGCTTTACTGAAATTCTTTGCTTCTTATGTGTCTGGAGATTAAACAATCTCCAAGTGATCTTAAGTTCCAGGTTCTGGCAAGTAATGCAACCAAGAAAATATGACTCTAATTATTGCTTTCCTCTCAAGAGCAATTTGGAATTTTGAATTAGCATTGAAAATGCTTCTTCCTTGAATTTGAAGTAATCTTTATGTAATTGTACTTGTTTTGAGGGTTATTTTTGATGTTGCATGTTTGTTCTGCCGAGATACAGGATTGCAATTAAAGCTAATCTTCCCTCAATTCAGCTTTCAGCACTAGAGAATATGCACTATAGCTACATGATGAGATTTGATAATGTCGAAGAGGCCAGGTAAACTTGGATTATGGAACACTCTTTATCTGTGTAGGCAAGCCATTAGCAGTTAGATTGAGGGACTTCGCAATCTGATCTTGGAAGTTGACAACCAAAAAATAATTTTACAAGGGCTTAAGTTGATGGGTCAAATTTGGCATTTTCCAAGAGTAATACGGATGTGATACGGATGGAGATGGTCATCTATCAGATATTTTTCCTAGTGCATCGCACACACCAGAGATTAGTGAGCCCAGTTCTATGAATTCAAAACTTGCAGATGATGTTAAAGAGTTCAATGATGATGTGCCTTTAATGTCATTCCTTGAGTCCAAGAAACGTTCAGCTAGAAAGCAAAAATATCATGTAGAAAATTGTAATTTGGTCATATAAATCTTTTAAAATGGTGATGCCAACTGATAAAGTTTCTAGATCTACCAGTGCCGATGAAGCTGCAACTAGTGGTTCTAAGCATGAGATTGATATCTCTGCAAGACAAAAGCATAAGTATCCTGGTTCTTATCTCAAGTTGCTCAATTATGATAGCAACAATAAAGTAAGTGTTACATTTATTTCTTGCATAAATTTTCCTGTTGCTGAGTCATACTCTGCTTTTGTAATCTTGTTGCTGACATTTTGAGCAGCTGTGTGCTGAATTTGATTTTACTGTCATACTCTGGAGGATGTTATCACAGTTATCTGCGCTGATGAAGCTCACCATCGGGATGTCAATCACTTCGCTTCTGTAAGTAACCACTTTGTCCTCCGTCGATGAACTGTCTGAAAGTGTTGAATTTGCATAAAATGGTGTTAGTTCTACCAGTAAGCATTTGGTACTAGTAATTTTCCAAAAACTGATGAACTGCCCAGGAAATGATTTGAATTTAACTTCATCAGATTCCAGCTGGAAATTGTTGTTTTGCTTGTTAAGAAACAGACGAACTGAGATTATTTGTGTCACTCGCAAATCCTATATTAGCAGTATTTGACTTAGAATTATTTGTCTTGATTTATTATGTATTGTCCTTTTGGGGTCTGAATGGAACTCTGCCTTTGCTTTTCAGGACATACATTTCCAGCGCAAGGAATTGAGTGAAGCGCCAGCTCCTCTTGGTTATCACTAAGAGTCTTGAAAGATGAGCCTTCTTACAGTTACAACCGAGACTTTACGGTATATGAAGATAATAGAAGTTTGAGATTAGTTCAGAAAATGTAACCCTGGTATTTGTATATGTGGAGATTCGGAATTTGTTGATTGATATTGTGATAAATAAGGATGAACTGCAGTTAATTTAATTGTATCTACTCTTAAGTTGTTTTGCAGTGTATTTGAAAGCAATTTACTGATTTTTTTGCTGGTTGACTAAGATGTATGCCTATTTTTTCCTATGGCAAGCTGGTACAGGGAAGGCTTTAACAATGGAGGTATGCTACTGCAAAATTATTATATTATACTGGCTACAAGGAAAGTAAAAGAGTGCAGATTTCATTTAGTTTGACAGGAAGATTTCATTTGACTATGTTCCTTATTGTTGGTTGTTTGTGCAGTGGTATGACCAACTCAAATTATACAGAACTGAATCAGTTATATGGGAAGTACAAAGATCAAGGTTAGAAAGTCTGTAATTGTATTTTGGTTTAGCCAGAAATCATTCATTATGTCCTTTAATTCTTGAAATCTCTTATATTATTGCAGTACGACATAAAGAAGCTTTTGGGAGTTAAATGAGATGCTGAAATATAGTTCTTCATCAGGTTCCCTAGATATACTGAAGCACAAAATGCTTAGTTTTCGTTTATGCTTGTCAAAGATATATTTAAAAAGGAAATTAATTTATTCACTACAATTTCAAACATCAATGGATATAAGGACATTTGTCGTTCAATTCCTTCATTTTATCCACAAATAGAGATATGCAATCAAGATTTCAATCTCATTATCTTATTTAGTGCTATAAAATATTTGGTTCCTTATATACATACATGTCTTTATTAAGCTTACTTTTCAAAAGATTTTGGCAAAAAATAATTTGAAGGCCATGAAGCTCCTGTGTATTCTGTCTGCCCACATTACAAAGAAAGTATCCAGGTAAATTGTTTTATGGTTCTGGTGATGGTTATTCATATTTGTATCATTATCTGTAATTATTATTGATATATCCCTTGGAAATAATAATAATAATAATAATAATAATAATAATAATAATAATAATAATAAAAGCACAGAAATCTGAAAATTTCCATAGAAGGGAAATCTGAAAATTTCCATAATAATAATAATAATAATTATTATTGATTTAGAATATTTGGATTTAGTTTAGGAGAGATAAAAGATCGAATGATTAATTAATTATTGTAGTTTATTTTTTTCCTTATTTTAAACTTTATTTCAAATTCATCTCCTTTTTACTAATATTCTTTTTTTTTTTCCACTTACAAAACAGGCATGCATTATATATCTATAAACAAATATATAATTAAGAAGAAATTAAACAGTAGAATGGAATTAATATTATACAATATTGTATTGGAGACCAGGATTTGATGGGTGAATGAGAAAGTTTCTCCAAATATGGTTTGAAAGTAAGGAAATTGCTTAGCAGCCCACTACTGAAGTTTTATATACATAAATGACCTGAGTAGGGGACCCAAAACTCTTTTGGGATTTTTGAAATTCAAATTAGTTCAGAAATAAAATACCAGTAATTATATATGTATATATAAGATTATAGTAGGTAATTAGTAAAAAAATATGAATTAATATTATCTGAAATATAATTAAATGAAACTCTTATCTGATCAAACATTAATCAATTGATCTCTTGAAATTAAAAACGACCCAAATTTAGACTAAATGTCCTAATCAATACTATTTCAGGCCTTACGTAATAGGGAATTGATTTAACATTATCATTTAGTATGGTAATTTTCAAATAACGTGATCCACTTGCATAGAAAATTTTAAGTACTGACTAATAACTGTATTTTCTTTTTTTAATTTCTAAAAGCAAACTATTTTCAAACTACCTAAGCTAATAATAGGTGGATAAAAATAGTGGCCACTCTATCATGTGAAAAAGGATGCAATTATTCATCTTGTTAAATTCAAAAGGAGATTAGGAGCTTTTGCATTTTCTTATTTGAGTGTATTCATTGCTGCGATTTAACAAGGAAGGTTCATTGCTGGCAGTGACAACTAGTGATAATGGTATCAAAGTCTTAGCTAACGGTGATGGCTTGGGCCTGATAAGGATGCTAGAAAGCAGCCCATCTGAACCCATCAACTCTAAGGTAGTTTTATTCTTGGGATATTTAATGTATAGGCTTTTTGTTAAATTGGTTGCTTTAGATTTATAGCTTTATTTTCTTTTTTATTAATGACTGAATTTCTTTTTTTTTTGGTTTTTTAATGTATTACAAAATATGGATACCTCTATTAATCCTGTTCCATAACACTCTGAGCTTACTTCAAATCCACTAGAAAATTTCATCTTGTAATCAGTTGTGTCATTTTTTGGAAAAGTTGCAGGGGACATACAACACTCAATTATTTTGTTTAGTTAGTTAGCTAATGAAAGTATACTACCATTTCTTCTAAATGGTAAAGAGTAACACACTATTAATTAAGTTTTTTTTTGAAAGAAATTTATTAAGTTAATATGTTATAAATGAATAAATCAAATCGTTCATTACATGTTGGACCTCAACAATTATTGTTTGAGTTGATGAATTTAATTATGGATATTTGAGTGGATAGCAATTGCCGGCTCTGATTAATTTTCAGATTGTACATGTGTTTGTAAATGTATTTTTGCTGCCTACTCTGATTAATTTTCTGTTTAACTCACAATAGAGCTCAATTTCTCTTACTTTCTCCGTATAGATCGATCGATCATTGAAAGCAGAACCGACATATCGTTGGCTAGGGATTCTTCCCTTTCTTCAGATTTATGGTTAGTCCTTCCTTCCTCTCTTTATTTTTGGATTTCAAATACTTAGTAATTGCACCTGTATTTGTATATGTGTTTTAACAAGTTTTTAATTAATTTTTATAATGAAGCAGTCATATCCTGTTATCATTAGTACTTATGAATATATATAAGATGTATGCCAACTTGAAACAACAATTAATTATTGTGAATTTTTTAGCTATTGAAACTGCATTTTGCTTGGCCAGCTGTCGTGGACATGAAGTGGGTTTAGGTGTAAAAGAAAGCTTATTTTTAATATTTGTTTAAATTTTTGGTTAATTATATTTTGCATGTCCTTTGGTCATGAAAAGGGTGATATCACTGACTTGGCTGTAAGTTCCAACAATGCCTTGGTGGCTTCTGCTTCAAATGATTGTATAATTCGAGTTGTAAGCTTCTTTCATATCCAATTTCATAGGCTTATGCACAGAAACACACAAACACAAAGCCCTCCTGTTTATTTTCTTTAACTTGATCTGTGATGAATCCTTCTGGGTATTTATAGTGGCGTGTGCTAGATGGGCTTCCCATATCTGTTTTGCGTGACACAACGAAGCTGTTACTGCCATAGCATTCAGTCCTAGACCTGGATCTGTATACCAACTTCTTTCATAAGTCTGATTCTTGATGTGATTTGATCATTTAAATTCTAGTAATGCTTCAGCATCAACTCAAAGTCCTCACACTTCCAATAGCACTACATCAACCACATGTGAGGAAAGTAATGCAAATAATGGCAAATTGTACATAACAGTGAACCTAAAGGGATTGTGAGTTCTTTCATCTCAACAAATTATGAACAAGTGAAAAAGACATTTGTAACTCGATCTCTGTTTTTATATAATATAATTTGCAGGTTGGAACCTTCCTCCCAATACTCTAGGATTATAACCATGAGCTTTCATCAGCGCACAGACATCAATGAAGTTAGTTGGAAGGAGGTTTCAATTGTGGAACTTTTTAAAATTGCCATCGCCACTATTTACTGATTGTTTTATTTGAACATTATTGTTAATGTTAATTTGGATGTTATTTTTAATATTATTGTTTGTTGTTTAGGATGATACTTTGTGGAGTCACAAAGTAATTTATTACTTAAAGTAATTTATAATTCTATATTAGTTATGAATTGATATTATGTTTTATATTATAAATTACATTTGGATTTGCATTTACATATTTATGTATGGTCTCTATTAAATATTAGGTAAACAATGAATTAATGTATTGTTTAATTATATGTAAAAAAAATATTCATAAATTTAAAAAATTTAAAATTGTTAATATAGCGACAGAAATAGCGACGAGTGTACTAGTCGCTAAAAATGTTCTAATTCAGTAAATAAACATATATTAGCGACGGTAACAGCGTCTCCAAAGTTCGTCGGTAATTTTTAGCGACGAAAGTAAATTACGCCGAACTGTCGCAAAATTGGTCTAATTTTCAGCGACTAAAAATAGCGACGACAATTCGTCGCTATAATATTCTTAATATATTGGCGACTGATTTTAGGGGTTAATTAGCAACGGATTTTTAATTTTAGCGACAGATATTTTGTTGCTAAATTTAGCGACTGTTTTCTGTTTTAGTCGCTAAAATCGCCAGCGACAGCCAAATAGCGACAAATCGTCGTTCCGTCGCTATATTTAATTAGCGACGGAATTTCATTAATTAGCGACGGAATTGTCCGTCGCTAATTCCCTGTTTTTTTGTAGTGAAAGAGCCAAGTCATATAAAGCGCTACTGTAAGAAATTGCATAATCGTAATCAGAGGGCACAGATTGCTAATGTTGCCACTTCAGGTTCATCATCTGAGCAAAATATCATTTTTTCTGCCGAAAAATATGCTAAGTACCAGGAAATGTTAAAGGGATCCTTGAAATTGGTCATTACTAAGATAGGTAACAAGTGTCTTATCTCTTCTAGCAATAATTGGGTCATTGATTCTGGTGCCAAGAATTAGATGACAGGTAATTCTGATACTTACTCTAATTTTCTATCTCATAAAGCTCCTTTACTTATTACTATAGCTGATGGAACATCATACAATATTATCGGGTCTAGAACTATCAAACTAACACTTTCTATTACTCTATCTTTTGTTCTAAATTTGTCCAATCTAGCCTTTAATTTGATATCTGTAAGTAAACTTACCAAATAGCTCAATTGTTGTATCTCATTTTTTCCTAATCACCGTCTTTTTTAGGATGTTATGATGAAGTAGATTTTTGGTAAAGGACATGTATCTGGTGGTCTCACTACAAGAAAATCTGGAAATAGCAACGAAAAAATAGCAACGGAATAAATTCCGTTGCTAATTTAGCAACGGAAACCAAATTCCGTTGCTATTTAGCAACGGAAAATAGTTTTCGTTGCTAAATTTGGTTGAACTTTATAAAATTAGCAACAAAAAAATATTTGGTTAGCTTCCGTTGCTAAAAGTGGAGGAAATTTCTGCCGCCATTATTTAGCAACGAAAATTAGCAACGGAATTTGTATTCCGTTGCTAATTAAGGCGGCAACAAATGGCGGATAAAATTTGGGACGAAAAATAGCAACGAAATTTTTTTTCCGTTGCTAATTTAGCAACCGAAGTCGAATTCCGTTGCTATTTACCAACGGAACTCATATTCCGTTGCTAAATAGCAACGGAATTTAATTCGGTTGCTAAAATAGCAACGGAAATTTAATTCCGTTGCTAAATTAGCAACGGAAAATTAATTCCGTTGCTAAATTTCACTTTCAATGAAAAATAGCAACCGAAAAAAATTTGGTTGCTAAAATAGCAACGGAATTGTATTTCGGTCGTTAAAATAGCAACCGAAATATATTTCCGTTGCTATTTAGCAACCGAAATATATTTCCGTTGCTAAAATAGCAACCGAATTTATTTTCGGTTGCTAAAATAGCAACGAAATTTAAATTCCGTTGGTAAATGAGGGGCATTTAAGTATTTTTCATGTTTGTTAGAAATATAAAATAGAAATTAAGCTACATATATTTCTTTGCTGCAAATTAAATTAATATTATAATTAAATGTAAAATACACCAATATTTAAAAAACAATTAATACGAACTAGTCTGATTAAATATTTCAAATTCAAGCTTTTCTAATTTCTATTGTCAAGCAACATAATATAATTGGGATAGACGAAAAAAAGAAAACGGCACGTGTGAAATCATCTATATCACAATTGACATATTCATTTAATTTTAAAAAATAAAATTCGTGAATTATATCAAATTTATTTTTCATTTATACATTTTAAAATGTATCATGTAGAAATATTTAAAGAAAAGAATATTTAGTATATTCGGGATTGAGTATTTGTTAATGTTGCAAAATCATGATTATGCTTAATATTCTTCTTTTGGTAATAACATAAATTTTTATTTTCTCAATTATTTCTTTGCTTAATCATGCCATTATGTGTAACCACTGACAGAGAAGAACCACCACAAAATTTAGAATATATATATATATATATAATTCTAAGATAAAATTGCAATTTAAAAAATTTCATAGTAATCTACGGAATAGTTCTTATTTTACCAAGAATAGTAGTAATAACTTCATACCTAATTTACGTTATAAAAACAGTGAATAATTTAAACAAAAATTTAGTTAAAAAAAACATCAAAAGCAATTTTATTTTATAAGCGTCACAAAGTATTTTAATTTAATAATTCCTTTTAGACTCTAATTATCTTGTCTGTGCAGTGATAGTAACAAGAAGGAAAGCTGTGTAGCCACAACAAAACCTACCCTTAATACCAAATTTGTACCATTATCGCCATTATATAATAATAATAATAATAATAATAATAATAATAATAATAATAATAATAATTGAAATTTAGTCCCTAGAATATTCTAGAGGACAATATTAGATCATAAACTCTAATAAGGTAATAGGAAATAAGGAAAATAAAAAAGGAAAAAGGGGAAATCGGGGAAGCAGGGGAGGAAGGCAGCAAGGGTGCTGCCACTGATAAACGACGCCATCTCCGGCACGCCGATGTAGCCATCGCTGATCAATGTAGCGCCACCGTCTCTCCATCACGAGCGGCATCACGCGTCTGCTCTTCTCCCTTCCCCCTCTCCCATTTTCCCTCACCTTACCGTTGCCTCTCTCTCCCACCGGTGACTCATGTCAGCAACCGGCGACATAACCTGCCTCGACGAGTTATAGAGCAAGGCGATCATACCGGCGTATTATGTTCTTATTCTCTTGTCGGCAACATGTAGATCGGAGAAGGGACCCATCGTCGATTCCAGCTCGATTTCCAATTAATGGTATGGCGATTAGGCGCGTGAATACCAAAAATAGAACCTTGGGATCTCGATCTCCAAGGTGGTGGTGTCGAAGGTCCGACGAGGCTCCGTCGAAGGTCCGACGAGGCTCCGGTGAGCTTCCGATGAACGAAATGCTTGATGAAAATGCAGAAAAATCGCCTTTAATTGGTATGTGACCACCAAATCTACTTCTATTTATTTTTTTTTAAATTTGATTTTGAATTTTGTTGGAGTTTTTATATATTTCGAAACAAATAATCAATTTTTGGCATATTCTACTGTGCGTACTATAATTGTTGACCATGAAGATGTTTTAATTGTTCTTTAAACATTGAATTGGGATGGCTATGAATGTTTTTAGATTTTGTTGGACGCAGAAACGGGTTGATGGTGACACTGTTGATGTTATTGTATGTTTTAGTTAATTAGAAAGGAAGTTATGAAAATGCGATGTCTGGGACATATTAGGAAACTTGTGATGATTTTGTTAAATAGATTTGCATAGTTGAGTCCCTTAAATTTGTTAAAGTGAAGTTAAGTGTAAACTTTGTGGCTACAATATTAGGTAATTGTGGCTGTCAATTAATTAAATTGATTAATTATAAATAAGAAATTCTAAAATGTTGTAAGATATTAAAGGAGATAATTTAGGTTAAATTGGTCGTAATAGCTTTTCAAAATTGCTGACCTTTTGTTGGTTCGAGCTGCACAGTTTTTTACTTCTTATATTTTATTTTATTACATTTTCTGAGGGGATTTTGATTATATCTGCCGCATGAGAATAGAATAGGACTCTTGATTGTTAGTTTTTGTTTCTTCACCTTCACTGCATGATTTTCTTTTCTTTTTTTTTGTGATTTTGTTGTTTTATTTATGGTATGTTTTTTCTTTGGAGTTAATTTTGAGGTTTTGTGATTTTGAAGAGCATGTACAATGGTGAAAAGCATGGGAAACGCCAAAGAAGGATCCAGGTGACCTTTTTTATAATGCCTAAGAGTATATCTATTAATACTGACATTATTGCACAATTGAACTATCTGTTTCCTCTAGCATAATAATTTTTTTTCAACAAATTACGATATTTCAATTACAATGGTAATATTACTTTTTTTAATTGAACAATTATTTATAGGCTATATATATATATATATATATATATATATATATATATATATATATATATATATATGATTTCTGAGTAGCACTTGTGCATGTTGAATTTGTCTATTTTACTCTGTAGACATTGATGTCTTGTCAAGTTGATTTGTGTAACAAAATGGTGTTTGAGGAACCATTAATGTTAGGAAACCAGAAACAGAGTTGAAGCTTGTTAGTAAGTTTGTATCAAATTTAATTTCATTTTTCATGCTTTTCGACTATACATTTTCATTAGCTAATTATGATGTCCAAGATTATATTATTTCTAGACTCTGGTTAGTGGGAGAAACGCAATAATTGCCATTCCTTTCTCCAGGTTTCTCTCTTTTTCTTTTTAATTTTTCATTCATTGCTTTCATTTCAATTTCAATCCCAACATTCTCGCTATCTCTCTTCAATTTTCATATGCTCAAGTATGAAAACCATCAAGTGCTTACAAATATCTCCTTTTAATGGAGGTCATGCACTTTGTGCTTCCTCGGGCAAGAAATTATCGGTTCTCAGGTAATGCTACTGGCAGTATTTGGGGTTCATTTTTTTCAATGTTCTAATTCTAAATTTTAATGAGTCCTCTTTGTATTATTCTCTACAGTTTGGAAAGCAACAATTTCATCCTTTCATATGATTTACCGGTACGTGTTGTATTTATTATGCTTTCTAATCAGTACTTTTGATATTGTGGAAAATCTCTTATTCTTCTTAGATGGGTTGCTGTTTTTGCTAAGATTATGAATCATCCTCTGCAACAATGTATTGGTATTGTGATGATGGGAATGCAAGTCTGTATTGGAAATTTTCAAGGATTACGGAAATAAATTAATAAATATATCTATTAGGAATTAGGAATGACTACTAGATCTTGTTGTCAATAGGATGGAAGTTTCCCTGCTGTCTGTAACCAGAAAGTCAAGCCTGAGTGCAGAATATGTAATAACTCCAAGCATTTGACTTGTTAAAATATTGATAGTCATTTCTCTGGTTTTAAAGGGTATTAAAGGGTATTTGAAGCCTTTATCTGTTTGTTATATATGAATATTCATCAATTTGTTACTGATAAATAACTTGTTAAAATATTGATAGTCATTTCTCTGGTTTCGCTTAATTTGGTGCAGCTGGTTACCTCGACATGATTCATCAGATGAAAGACCTTGTCACTGGTGCTAGGAAAAAGGCTTACACTTGTTATGGGAAGATCAAACCCTGCTAAATTGGCTAACTTTTCTGAGGTAAGCCTCACTTCATCTGCTGTTGTCTGTTGGCTAAATTCTTGTAATTAGATTATAAGAGCAGCCTGTTGCGACAGTGTGATGTCTTCATCTATGTTTCCTGTGCCCAAACTGCTCTCCTAGACAGTAAAGAGTTTTTAGCCCCTGTTATCACTCCATTTGAAGCAGTGTTAGCTTTCAGCAGGTTTGCATATATTTACAGTTGCTATTGGTTATTATATCTCTACCCATACCATAGCAATACTTTTCTCCATGACTTTTTTTTTGTCTCTCTGCTGTTCTCTCATGATATTCAAATTAAGATTAAATGGTTCCAAATATCTTCTTTTAGGAAGCACTGTGAATGGACCAATACTTTTGAACACATTATTGTTTACTTAGCAAAAAGAAGCCATTGATCCATTATATCATTTGTTTTCTGGATTGAATGAAAACTGCATCTTGCAATACTGAGTAAGTATATTGCTGTAGGATAAAGTACTGAATAATTCGTCCTTAATTTAGTGACGGAATAGCGATGAACATTCCGTCGCAATTTTTTTTATAATTTTGGCTGAGTTTAGCAACCGAAACTTCAACTTGGTTGCTAGAAATAGCAACCGAAACAGATTTCGGTTGTTAAATATAGCAACGGAAACTGATTTCGGTTGCTAAATATAGCAACAGAAAATCTAATTCCGTTGGTAAAAATAGCAACGGAAAATAATTTCCGTTGCTAAAAATACCAACCGCCAAATTTGTAACCGAATGTTCCGTTGCTATTTTCCGTTGCTAATTTTTATTAGCAACCGAAATTCAACAAATTTGGTTGCTAATTTCCGTTACTATTTGCTGATTTTCTTGTAGTGTCTATACATACTGGATTCGTAGGTTTCACAATCCGTTGCTTGTTCAAGTGTAGTCTCTCCTTTTGAAGCACACAGTTGGTTGGGACATCCCACTCTGCCTATTTTGAAGAAGCTATGTTCGCAGTTCCATAATGTCTCTTTTTTGGATTGTGAATCTTGTCATTTTGCAAAATATTATCGTAGCTTGTCAGGTCCTAGAATTAATAAACGAACTGAGTTTGTCTTTCAACTTATTTATTCTGATATTCGGGGTCGTTGTCCAATTATATCAAAAATTGGATACAGATATTTTATTACTTTTGTGAATGATTTTTCTCGTATGACTTGGATTTATTTTATGAAGAACCGTTCTGAAGTATTTTTTCATTTTTCTGCTTTTTCTGTTGAAGTTAAAATCCAGTTTAATGCCTCTGTGAATATATTACGAAGTGATAATGCTAAGTAATATATGTTTGATTCTTTTTAGCAGTATATGTCTCAATATGACAGTCTTCTTATGCTAATATCCCTTCTTAAAATGGAGTTGCAAAGTGAAAGAACATGCATTTACTTGAGACAACTAGAGCTTTTGTTTCAGATGAATGTTTCTAAGTATTTTTGGATTTATGTTATTTCTACAACTTATTTTTTTATTAATCGGATGCCCTCTATAGTATTGAATGGTGATGTTCCTTATAGTATTTTATTTCCCAATAAAAAATTATTTCCTATGGAACCACGGATATCAAATCCACTTTATAATATGAGTTATTAATTTATTCAATATAAAATTTGGCTAGTAAATTATGCTTATTTTGTAATTTTTATTTTGAATTACTTTACAAATTTAAAATTGGATTGAAATTTATTTAATTTTTTAATCATATGTTATAAATTTTAGTGGTTAACCAAAAAGTATTAAATAATCAAACCGAAAAAATTGCAATTGATAAATTGATTAATCAAATGTAATGATCCGATTAATGGTTGCTAATTTTGAAAATCGATATTAATGGATTGATTAATTTTTTTAGCTAATAAATCGGTTAATCAATCCATATTTATCTCTTGTTAAAATGACTTTTTGTTTTTTATTTTCTTTCTGTGGCTTTTTATGATTGGCTTGGTGCTTTAGTTTCCTCTTACACGGAAAGTAGGCAAAATTTTTATCCTCTCATTTGCCATTAATTTTGATAAAATACATAAAGGTACAGCTATGTCAAAAATTTCAAATTATGCCCCTCAATTTTATGAATTACATTTTAAACATTTAAAATTAGTAAATAACATATTTTCCATTTGAATTTGACAACATTATCTGATGTTGAAAAAAAAATAATATGTTGCCCCTCAATTCTCTTTCTATTTGTATTTATATTAAAGGTGGCAAATGAGCGAGTTGGACGAATTTGGATTGGATCATTAATAGACGGGTCATTAATGGATTGGATTATAAATGGATCAAAAGTGAATCAATATCCAGATGGATTAGACGTTTTGAGTTGACTCATGGATTTAATGCAAATTATTATAAAATTTTTATTAATTAATTAATGGATCTGATAATAATAATATTCTATTGAAAATATAATATAAATAATAAATCAATATATAAAGAAAAATAAAATTTTCATTAATAATTTAATTTCATTAACAATCGTATATTCACATTGTCTTGAGAGTTTGTGTTACATATCTCTTTCAAAACTGATCCTGCTCATTCAGTGCAAAGGAAAAACTGCCTTGTTATTTTGCCTTACTAGCAATGGCGATGAATTTCCAATCTCCCTAAATGGCGAGCGTTTTGTAGCATTAAATCTACTGTTGCATCCATTACTCTTCTGCTTGCAAACATCTTCTCTGCCATGTCTATTTTCCTTCAATCGACACACTAACACTCTCTTCTCCATCTCATTTGGCGAATTATGTAAATTCTTGATCTTATTTTCCTTCTTCAACCTTTCAATTTCAGCTTCAAGGATCGATACCTGAGCTTGTAGCTCATTCGCTTTTGCTTCATAACACAGAGCTTTTCATATCCATTCTTTCGCCTACACAGAACAGGTTAACATTAACTTGCTAGAATTGAGATAGCAGAAAATTGCAGAATTTGGTTCGGTTACTTTGAAAACTATTGGATATTTTAACTAACGGAGATTTTGAAAAAAATTCATTCGATACAGATTTAATGAGTTGCAAAAAATGAAATGTATCAGTTTTGAATTGATTTAATAAGTATTGAGTTGGATTGAAAAATAAAATGGATCAATTTTGGATTGATCTAGTGAGTATTTATTTAGCTTGGATTGAATTTAGATTATATATATATATATATATATATATATATATATATATATATATATATATATGCACATTTTCCAATCAAGTTCATGTGAATTTAACAAAAAAAAAAGCACTTGCTAAATATGTTTAAAGAGGTAATCAGTAGCTTTTTTGTTAACATAGAGAGCAATGCATGCATAATGACAAGTTTAAATGGATAGTAAATTATCTTTGATCAATTTCGAGTGGGTAAAATATTATTCATAAAATTGGAATGTACGATTATAAAATTTTATCAATTATATATGCATTTTTGAGGCATGATTCAGTCTGTCAGTGTGAGATGTACGCTTGCAAAATAACCATTGGATCAAACAAGCACACTAGAGATCGTCCAATCCTATAATGTGCACGTATGCACACTGGTGGACCAAATTATTATTATTATTATTATTATTATTATTATTATTATTATTATTATTTAGTTCAAATACATTTATTCAAGAGTATCTTAAAGAAATCTTATTTTGTTGGGTGTTGTGCATGTCAACATGCACAGACGGGTTAAACGTAAATTATACTTTTTTTCCTTATTTTTTATCGGTTATTTTAAAGTAAAATCTAAATTTTTTATATTTTTAATATAATTTAATTTATTTTTTTAATTTATTTTTTTAATAAAGTCAGAATCAATCAAATTTAATAATTTAATTTTAATTATATAATTTAATATTAAATTTAAATATATTTATTATTTTTTAATTTTAATTAAAATAATAAAATGAATAGATAAAAAAATACAGTGAGTATTATTATTTTTTACGTAACAAAAAATATTAATCATACAATAAACATTTAATCACTAAATTTAGTTTCTTTTAATATTTGATAAAAAATAATAAAAAAATTCTTGCACCTGATAGATGAAATCTTTATAGGTCAGTGGCCCTGTTTCTTGCAAGCAGGTCTGAGCTGTCTTGATGTTGATTTTTCATTAGGTGTTTTGTCCTTTTGCCTGACCTTTTTATTCAGATTCCATCTTAGCTCGACATCTGTTCTCTACATTCTCACACATTTTGATTCCCATTTATTAGTATTATTTTACAATGTTTCCTTTGTTTATTGATCTGGGTTTATGCGTGTTGTTACAGCAATGCCGGCACGGGCACCCCGGACCCCAACACCAAGCACGGGCACTGGAACCCCAACCCCAAGCACAAGCACGGGCACAGGAACGGGAACGGGAACAGGATTAGGCACAGGCACGGGAACAGGAATTGGCACTGGAACCGGTACAGGCACAACTGTGACGCCGACTCCATTTACAGGTCTAGGTCCAACGGGAAGTGGAACTGGGCTTGATAATAGTGGGGTAGCCCTAATGGAAGGCACCAAGTTGCTCTTTGCAACTTTAACTCTACGGTTTTCAGGGCTTTTGTTGTTGTTGAGGCCAAGAGTTCAAATAATTGAGTTAACAGCTGTTCTACTAATCACCATAAAAAAAATGGCATTTTTCACGTAACTTAAAATTTATATATCTTTATTGCGACAAATCTTATTTTGTTGAAAATTCAAGAACGAGAGAAAGTAATATAAGCAGAAACCTGTCTGATTATATATAAACGCAGACATCACCATCCCAGTGATTTTTCAAGTAACAGATTTGAAGGAGATATTCCAAATATCATAGGGAGGTTAAGCGGTCTTCGTTTGCTCAATCTTTTCAACAATTATCTCAGTGGTGGAATTCCTTCATCCTTGGGGAATCTGACAAAGCTTGAATCTTTAGACCTGTCTCAAAACAATCTCTCTGGAGCGATCCCTCAGCAACTAACCCAGTTGAATTCCCTTGCTATTTTCAATGTGTCTAACAACCATCTTGCAGGTCCAATACCACAAGGAAAGCAATTCGATACATTTCAAAGCAATTCATATGAAAGCAATCCAGGCCTGTGTGGCAATCCTTTACCAGGGAAATGTGAAAATTTAGAAGCATTACCCCCATCACCTTCAATTTCTGATGAGGTTGAGTCGGATTCTTTCTTTGATTTTGGTTGGCAATTGGTTTTGATTGGCTATGTTAGTGGCTTGTTGATTGGAGTAGTGATTGGACATATTGTGACCAAAAGAAAATACAGATGGTTCTTGAAAAATTTCAGAGTAAGACAGCCAGGAAGATATGGCTTTCTCAAAAGAATTATTTGAAGAAAATCTTGCGACGTTTCAACATGCAAGATTGTAAGCCGATTTCTACCCCACTTCCTGTTAATTTCAAGTTATCCTCAAAGATGAGTCCTAGCAATGAAGAAGAGAGGATGGAGATGTCTCGAGTACCGTATGCATCAGCAGTGGGAAGTTTAATGTTCGCTATGATATGTACAAGACCAGACATTGCACATGCAGTGGGAGTGGTTAGTCGATATATGGCAAATCCTGGTATAGAGCATTGGAATGCTATTAAAAGGATTCTCAGATACATAAAGGGAACCTTTGATGTTGCTTTATGTTATGGAGGATCAGACTTTATTGTCAGTGGATACGTTGATTCAGATTATGCTAGTGATCTTTATAAAAGCAAATCTACTACAAGTTATGTGTTTAAACTTGCTGGTGGAACTGTAAGCTGGGTTTCAAAACTGCAATCAGTTATGGCCACATTAACAACAGAAGCATAATATGTAGTAGCTACACAAGCCAGTAAAGAAGCAGTATGGTTAAAAATGCTATTGGAGGAACTCGGGCACAAACAAGAGAAACTTTCTTTGTTTTGTGACAGTCAGAGTGCTTTGCATCTTGAAAGGAATCCAGCATTTCATTCGAAGACCAAACACATAAGGGTTCAATACCACTTCGTTCATGAGAAAGTGGAAGAAGGAACAGTAGATGTGCAGAAAATTCATACTAAAGACAACCTAGCAGATTTCATGACAAAGGCAATCAACACTGACAAGTTTTTATGGTGTCGATCTTCTTGCGGCCTGATAGAGACGTAAGCAACATGAAGAGAGAAAGAATAATGTGAAGATATAATTGATGCTCAATCAAATCTTCAAGTGGGAGATTGTTGAGTCAAAGGTGGTAGACAGCCACCAAGAGGAAAACAACAAAGAAAAAGTTGGTGGGACCAACCACATAAAAAATTAATAAAAAAAATGGAGTAGGTGAGAATTACTGTGCAAACAGTGTTTTTGCACAGTAAATTCAAGAATCCCACATCGATTAAATTAAAAAGGGGAATAGTTTTTGTAACTATAAATATAGCCCATTAGCTTTAATTTTAATCATCTCAAGCAATTTCAATTTGCTTTCTTTTCTCTTGTATTATTTAACTTCTGTGTTAAATAATATTTAGTAGCATCCGAGGACGTAGGCATAATTGGCCGAACCTCGTTAAATTGCTTTGTTCCTTATTATCTTTATTTTAGCTGCTTTTATTATAGTTGTAGTAATATATTGTGCTCCTAAATTATATTTGTAGTTAAATTCTGTCTAGGAGATTGGGTTTTAAGTGGAACCGCTGTGACCCCTCCAGTCTTTCCTGAAAATTAAACTCGTATGATTTTGTAGTACAATAATTTACTCTTCTATTTATTTTAGCTGCGGTCTTGCTTGCTCTATCCGGTGCCTTATTTTGGCAACATGACGATCTTTCCGATTTCGAAGCTACACCTCAAATAATTGATCTCCTTTCTTCAAATTCCAATGATTCAACTACTAGTTTTGAATTTGATTCCAAACCTCATCTAATTTCTCAATCAACTGATGAATGGTTTAAATTTGAATCAAAACCTCAAATACGAAGCCTTCAGAAATTCGAATTTGAAGCAAACCCGTAAAATGAGATTTTGAATTTCGAAAGAATGCCTCAAATACCTTCAGTAAGTTCAAGCTCTCAAGTTAATCGAAAGCGACGTCTCAATATCTCGCTGCCTAAAAAAACCAAAACCGAATGGATCAATTTCGGTAGCTCGAACCAGCAAGAGGCACAAGGCAACTCTGATCTTGAAGAGAAAAGGCATTACCGAGGAGTCCGACGGAGGCCATGGGGCAAATACGCAGCGGAGATCCGGGACCCGAACCGGAAAGGCATTCGGTTGTGGCTAGGGACATTCGACTCGGCTATCGAAGCCGCCAGAGCCTACGACCAAGCCGCTTTTAAACTGCGCGGCTCCAAAGCCATTCTCAACTTCCCACTAGAAGCTGGGAAGTCGTATACACGCGCCACCGAGGAAAAAGAACGGAAACGAGGAAGAGAAAGTGAGATTACAGAGGGAGAAGAAGGTGCCGTTAAGATATTCTCGACTTGTAGTTTTATGATGCCGGCATGCTGCAATTTCTATTGTCATTTTATTTTTGGTTTTTTAAAATAATGTAAAAAGTTAAAAATAAAAATAAAAATAAAAATCAAGTATAACTTAGGTTAAAAATCTGAATTTTTTTTTATTAATCAGAATTTAAATTTTGTCATTTTCATTTTTAACTTTAAAGATATAACTATAAATTTTTTTTTAGAAAAAAAAATTGAAATATAATGTAAAAATATATATTTAGAAAAATTGAATTATATGAAGCCTTTGGCTCCACCAACAGTTACAATTAAATGATCTTACTGGAATCCAAAAATTTGTATGAAACTGTTAATACAGCCAGTGTTGGTATTGAAGTGTGAAATGCTTTGGCCATAAATTTGAAATTGTTTTTCCTTCATTAATTTTTTTCTTCATTAATTTTCGTCATTTATAAGATTCGAATTCAAAATCTTGCTTAATGGAAACAAATAATAAATCACTTAAACCTACTAATATTGGTACAATAAATTTTTTTTTATCTGTTATCTGGTGAATATTAACTCATCACATTTGTTAACATGTTCTTGATTTCAACTTAACACTATCAACTTTAAATGACAAAGATGCACTGTAATGCAAATATTTTCTATCTTTTCTCTTCATTCATTATAATCTTCTGAAATTTTTTATTTGGTTTAATACTGTAAAAATTATTCATATTTTTTGCTTTGATTTTCTATGCAATTGAGCTCCTCATAATTTCTGTATGTGTTCTTAATCTACCAAATTAAATTAATTAGCAACATTCTTAATATTCTTTTCATCCCATTTTGAGAGATTGCTAGTCTATATTAATTTGAGAGAAAAGTTTATTTGTATAGTTTTATTTATTATACACTTTATTAAATATTTCTTTTTATATTACTTTTTATTTTTAACTAAAATTAAATATAGTACTTGAAAATATGAAAATATATTTTTATTTATAATTATATTTTTTATAAAATTATAATATTTTAATTATTTTCTTAATTTTTGTAAAAAAAAAATTAATTTTCAAAAGGTAACGGAGTACATTGTCATAAAAATTTATATAGTGATTAAAAATAATTAAAGCATATAGTTCAAAAGATTATATCATGGGAATTATTATGAGCATGCATGCATAGTAACTTTCACAAGAAATCTGCTGAAAAAGTTGATTTAAAAAGAAATATATGCTAAGAAAATTTCGGATCCAAATATTGAACTCACTTGACAGTAAAACCATCAGCGAGACCAATTGTTTTTTGCCACCAAACATTTTGCTGAGAAAATAAAATTAAAATTTCCTGTAACCGAGTATCTTTATGAATTAGATAAATTACAATCACGATTCTTCAACTTATATTATTATTCACTTACATGTTTCCAAATTTTACTTTATAAAATAACTGAAATTCCTAAAACTTAATATTTTTAGTACCATAAAAGTTGCATATTAATTTTTTTTATCTTAAATTTGATTATGTGACAATTTTTTTAAATAAAAAACATTACCATCTTTCAAAGATATTGGCATATGATCACTCAACAAATGTCGGGAGCTAACTTTTTATTTCATTAGAAAAACAAATACTCTGATGTTAAATTCACAACACCATATATCGTATTTTGAAGTGTAATTTTGAGTAATCATTTATATCCTTGCTTTTCATCCTTTTAATGCACATGCACACAGGTGGATTTAAAGACGTCCACTCCATAATATATAATATTTAAAAAATTATTTAAATAATAATAATAATAATAATAATAATAATAATAATAATAATAATAATAATAATAATAATAATAATAATAATAATAATAATAATAATAATAATAATAATAATAATAATAATAATTGGAAATGATAAATTTAGCTTTATCATTCATGAATAAAGGTATAGATAAAATATAGATACAATAAACTTTCTGTAGTATATATAGATTTATATATAAATGAATTTGTAAATTTGTCCTGTTCTTTATGATGTATACTTAAAAATGCATCCCTTGCGAACTTAAAGTGAAATTCACGTAATATTTTATTAATATGAGTAGATTCAGATTTTTTCTTTGACACAGGGTACTTCATCATGCTTAGTGATAAGGTTTGGTTTGCCGAAACGAGTTGACAGCTATATGATCCGATCCACTAAAGAGTAGGTGCAAGAGGTTTTGCCCGGTCGGACTGGGCGTTAACTCTCCAAAAATTAAGTTAGGGACTTGGAGAGATGAATATATACAGAGAGAGAGAGTCTCAAGAAAATGATACCTGAAGCCACTGTATACTGGAACTATTTATATGAGGCGTAGGAATGCAGTTGAGTGCTTGGAGTATGTCTACGTACTGAGGTGTCAGACCAGGTGAGCGGCGACGTGACATGGAGCAGGATGGTGGCGTGGGCTCTGCAGTGTGTAAGTGGATTGATTAAGACTAAAGGTCCCATCAACCCGATCGGACAGCGAGTGGTTGCCTTTCAATATCTGTTTGTCACACGTAAGGCTTCACTGTAAACAAGTTTTGATCTTTGGGTTGGGACTTGCCTAGATCCAAAGATAATCCGGTATTATCACTTATCCTGTAACACGCTTATATCACTGTACCGACCGTATAGTGATCTGATGTGACAAACGAAAAACGATAATGAAAATGACTATACTTATCAGTCTGCTAAAAAAAAATTTATAACAAATGCATTCACATCATACAACATATCAATCTCGTAAACAATACTAATAATAAAAATATTATATAAGTACACTTTACACTCTATACCTTCCATATACACATATATACATGCCATGCCAACAATTATCCTTGAATTCTGCTTGAACTTGATTAATGTTGTAGTATCGGCTACCAACTTTCTATCTTTCTAACCTGTGTATAGTCAATAAAGTACGCGCTAAACAACGAAATGTCTAGTGGTAGATACACATCCCAAACTTTCCACAAAAATATCATTCACACATATACATACATGCATGCATACGCACATGCATGCTTCCATGAGCATTCTTTAACATTAACTATTCATTTTCTCATTTTGATGTGCATCATACAATCATGCACACATGCATTCAGTCATGAAAAACTATTACGATCATTCAAAAGAATACAATTGTCATTTTTATTTTTATGCTTATCTTTCAGTCATTTACCATATTAACTTTCAATTATAATCAATTACTTTAATATTGATAATTGAACTTATTTATACATTTCATTTACTGCTCATTATACAGTTTACAAATTTTGGTTCTTAATATACTATTTTCTTATCATTTTACATTTTAATACCATTTATTTTCACTCTTTACATATACATTTACTCACATTCAGCTTTCACTTAGAAATTTATCTTCATTCACCCAGACATTTAGGTATTTATCCAATTACTTATCTTAAAAGGGATCTTCTTATTCAGTCACATATGCTCTTAAGGTTTAATTTATCATTTCTTTCTTTTTTAATACATGTTATGGCATAAACAATTTCAATTTAATCTCTATTTTCACTTAAGTATAAAAATTTCACTTTTGGTCCCTACCTTACCACATATTAGGGTTCATTCACAGTTTCATTTTTCAATTAACATTCTATTTGCTAAATTATAATTTAGTCCCTGTACTTTCGTTAAATTTACAGTGGTGTTTTTTTATCATTTATTTACACTAATACCACTACTTATCTTTACTTCATACTAATTCGCTTATTTGACATGTAACTTATCATTTCATTTCAAATATACCATTTTATGGCAAATTATATGCAGATTTTTTATTTTTTCAATTGTTTCCAAAACTGTCATTTTACTTTATATTTACAATTTTGCTATCAGTTCACTTGTTTTCATTTTAAATCCATTATTTCGCGTACAAATTATTAATCAGTTCTTATTTTAACATTTTCATGTCAAATTGCATTTTAATCTTTCAGGACTACAAAGGATTATTTTTAAGCTTTTCATTCATTATTTTATCATTTTCATACATGCTTTCATTATTTTAATACTTTTACCTATCAAATGCATTATTTGGGTAAATTATCATTTTGATCTTAACATTTCATTTTCTTTTATATCATTCCTTTTTCATTTTTATTTCTATTCACACATCACATTTTACACTTTTATATCATTGTTACCATTATATACTCCTAGTACACTCCCGACAAAAATTTTCAGATCGGATATATGGGATATGAATTCCACAGGTCCACAACAGTACAATACAGTATGGGATGATCCTAAAGGGCCAATTCATCTCAGATCAAATCAGAACAAAGCAGATAATCAAACAGAAACTATGGGAGGTAATTACTATTCTACCATAGCAAAGCAAGTGGCCATGATTTACACCGTGATATGGGTATCCCTATGACTAGCTAATTATATCTTGAACTAGATTAAACCGCCAGACCACTACTAAGGGCAGTATTTTTTTTTGCTCATTTTAGAATTATTTTCATATTTCTGATATTTCAATTTGCTTTTACATTTCAGTATACTGTCTATAAAAAGCTTTCTTATCATTTCAATATATTGTTCATAAAATGCTTTCTTTCAATTCAATTCTTTATCACTTTTACACATTTAACTTTTTCACTTGCTTTTGCATTTTAGTACATTAATCACTCGATAAATTTATCATTCTCGCCCATTTCATCAATGATTTACTTTTCTTAAATTCACTTTCACATTGTTAACACTTTCATGCACTTTTACATTTCATTTATTTATCAATTGACTTTTCTATCATTTTTACACATATTATAAAATATTTTATTATAATTCACTGTTTTTACTCATTTATAAATTATTTTACCATTATTCAACAATTTTATTTCAAATGTAATACAATTTTATTATTAAAAATATTTATATAAATTTTATACCAATTACCATTATTTTGGTATACTTTTCAATTTAGTTCTTATGTAAAATCTTGTACCCTATCAATTAAAAGATCTGGATACTGGGTGTCACTCACGGGTTCGATTCCTTTAAGAGGATCGACTATAAAATTTACTACATAAAATTTTGCTATTTTAATAGTTACTGTTTAATTTCCAAAAATTTCGATAGAATTTCCCCTAATTGTCAACATCCTCCTATAGAAAATTTATCAAAAATACTTCTAAAATCATACAACTGTTTTCATAACACCAATCAAACTCCAACAAAAAATTTTTCATCCTTCTCAATAAACATTCAGTCTAAAATTTTCACATGTCAAATAAATATTATACCAATATTTTCATTTTCCACTACATCTATAAAGTTTTATTATACAATTATCACAATTATAAAATCCCTTTTCAACATCAACATTGCATTATCAGTATTACAACAGCTTTAATCTTGTATAGGCCAAAAAATAACAATAATATAACTGTATTTAGTTGTCGCATCCCGTCCCTAAGTTTCGACATGGCTAGCTATAGCTAATATATCCTGACCTTTTTCCTGCATATAAGTTGATTTCCATAATCCTCAATCTATACGTAGAAAAGAAACCATGCGATAAGCCAAAGTTTAGTGGTGACTACCAAATTTATCTTTCCAATACTATAGCTTAAAATACATTTATAAAACTTCAAATAATCACATACAAAAACATATAATGTACATATAACAGTTATAAGTTCTAAAACTCAAAATGCATATTTACACAAGAAATCAATATGGAAACTTCATATGTAATTTAAAATAAATGATCTCTTAAAAATATACTCAATTGCTTATAAATTATTTAAAATTAAATCGGCAACAAAAATTGATCTAGAGTGAAAATGTTATTATACTAAATTATTATTTCCAAAATCAGCCCTTGATTCACTCAATTTATTTGCTAATTAGTATCAAACAGTCACAAAACACCAAATCTTAAAACATTCACACCCAATTATATACACGTACGTACTTATATATATGTATACTTCTAACCGTATTAAATTATGCTAGTTTATGTATTACATAATTAACTTCGGTATGAATAAACTATTTACCTTATTTAATAAAGTATTTTATTATAAAAATATTACCTACTTGTTATTTTTTTATATCTGCCCCTAGTAAAATCCATTGGAATTGTACCGAGCTAGATAAACGGGATTTAAATACAAAATTGAGTCCTCAGGGTATCGAGTTTGACGTTGCCCGATATTCACCCCCTTAGGGTATTCATACAATCTATTCAACGCTATTTAAATATACACACACATACATTTATATACATACATATGTGGACCAAGCTCTAGGAGCCATTCAGCCTACGATTCAATTTAATGCCATCCACCGGAAGAGCACTCGGAGCCATTCAATCCGGTAACCACATTACGATGCATTACTGCTAAAAATCCCTAATTGGCATTCCAACCTTATCCGATTACCCCAATTCCTATCTAGTTTTACTAAAGCCAATTATGAAATTGTAATATATATATATATATATATATATATATATATATATATATATATATATATATATATATATATATATATATATATATATATATATATATATATATATATATATTAACACTACTTATCCTCAATACCTATCATTTTCATCATTTTTTAAACAACTTTGTTATTGCTTCTCTATACCGTTAATTATGTCATTTGTTATCACAGGTACCGTAGTGCCTTACTAGTTAGTTTTCGAACTTAATTTAACATCCAATCGGTGTTACACATATAAATCCTTAATTATACTCAAGCATTGGTCATGGAATTAATCATGTAAACCATTTTAGTTTACAATGTCATTATCAAGGGGTCCATTGGGTTAATTCATATTTACTTTCATAAACACTTTATGGCAGTGCACTTTTGTTATTATTTACACAATTTTCTCAAAAAGAATAGTTATGGTTATAGAATATTAGCAAACAGCAACAAAATACATTCTTACAATTAGAGAAATGTCATTTAAATACTCACAACCAAACCAAATAAAGAATAAGAAACTATTTTACAAAGATGAATTTCGATTAATTAAATCTTATAGTTTATTAACATTCTGAGCTTAAGCTAATCTCATTTCTTTATCTTTAAGATACATGCTTAATCTTTAAAAGCCTTTAATCAAAATTTCCCCTGATTCTCATTTATGTCACACAAGGTACGTTCTAAGTCCAAACATGATATATATATATATATATATATATATATATATATATATATATATATATATATATATATATATATATATATATATATATATATATATATATATATATATATATATATATTGGAAATTTTATATCTTAATTAGCCCTCTAATTGTCAAATACAATTTATTTACGATTATTAATTAATTAAGCTAAACAAGGGCATATAAGAAATTAAGATGTCACTCACTAACTTTAAGTATCTTTGTAGCCATGTTTGACATTTTAATTAGGGACCCACAACCATTTATTTTGCAAAATTCCTTGTATTTCCAGTTCTTAATTAGATATTTCAATTCTTCTTATTAAAATTACTGTTATTAAATGGAAGACACCAACCAGTTAATTAAGTTTCACATTTCTCCTTTACCCTATTTCAACATTTGATCAAATGGTATTTTATATTATCAAGAGCATATTAATTACTACTAATTGGTAAATTTTTGAGATATATAAGAATCCCTATCTTTGACATAATGCATCAAATTTAGCAAAATTATATTTTATTTGCCTAAGATTCAACTTTATTATACCTTATTACAACTCAATTACTATCTAAATTTCTAACTAAAATCTCACTTACCTCAAGTCATGCTTCCATTTAACATTTCTATCTTTATACATGTCCTAATTTCTAGACGACATTACTAATTAAATGTACAATTTACTCCATCAATTCACCAAATAATTTAACCCATGAAAAATAACAATAAATTAATTTAATTTAATTTCTGACTCTTCCCTTAGATAATCTAATTATCAAATTATCACTCACAGCTTCAGATTCGTAAACAATTTATCATGTTGTTCGATACCCTACCACGGTTCCTACCTATTTAACATCCATTTGCAGCTAAGATTTAATCTATTGAACAAAATTTTAGCTATGTATTTATATTATTAACACCAATCAAACAAACTAAAAGAAGAAAACTCAGCACTGAAACATTCAAAACAACAAGTCCAATTAAAATAACAGGGAATCACGTGTCTTTACTTCAAAAAGATTGCTTAATAAATATCCAGGAGACAAGCAATTTAAAGTGAGAAAATTAAACAATTTTCAACAAAATTTTTAAACTAATTCAAATCATTTATAGAGATAAATTTGGTAGTCAGATATCATTTAAGGTCTAATTTAATATTTTTCTTCAATTTTGTTCTTCACCATACTCGCCGGATTGACCACCAGAGCCTCGTCAGAGAAACACCGGTGCTGTCCGTCAGAAGCTAGAGCCACCAATAGCCGCTTGGTGGCATTCACATACCCTAACGCGCCACAGACTAGTCGGATTACAGACTAGAAAATCGCGGCCACAACAGCTCCTATCTTATTGTGGTCAGCGAGTGGGGAAGAGCGATGGACATCAAAGTAATCATCTAATTGATGCAGGTTCATCGGCATTGGTCTTACCTCCATCCGCCATCATGATTCACCAGAGGGAAAGGAGAAAGCTTCGGCTAGCAAAGAGGGAAAACTCGGGTAGCTGCAAAGCAGTAGGTGGAGATGGGTGCTGGCGATGGGGGAGAAATGGTTGCGTGCAGGAGTTACCACCATTGGGGCTAGGCAGCATGGCCGCTGACCGGTATCGACTCTCTTCGACCTCCTTTCGGCCAATAGAGAGTACTTATCTTATTTGTTTATTGTTATTTGTTAATTGTTTTTTTTGCAACTATAATGGTTGGTACAAGAAATTTGATAGAGCAATTAGCTGAGGCTACTAAACAATAGTGCCAGAAAAAATTGGCTACTAAGGGGAAGAAGCATAGCCAAAAGATTACTGTAGTGACATCTTTTGAGGCTGAAGGTCTCAAAAGGCTGAGGTGTGGCCCAGGTGGATCTGCTCTACGATTTCTGTTGTTGTGAAGCCCATTGGCATCAGCACTGCTCCTACTGCTCACACTAAATTTGACATTAGGGCAAATGCTTGTTTATAAAGTTTGCATCTCAGAGATGAGTCATCATCCGAGGATGCCTTTCGAGTATCTGACCCTTCTGCCATGCTCATGATGCATGGACCTATCGAGCGAAGATTTGATGAGATAGTTGGAAAGGCCAAGGGGAAGGAGGTGATGTCAAACGACTTGCTGGGAAGGGGGCTGGAGGACTGCAGGTGACCAATAAAAAAACTAGTTACTTGAAGGACATATTGAATTAGCATTTTGGGGAAGGGTTTTCCACCAGGATTCCAAAGTATCATCCTTTATCTGCAAGGTATTGCTCGATGAGAAGGATTTCCAGGAGATGGGCAAGTTGAAATCACATGATTATGAGATGATCTTATTCCAGGTGCAATGTTTGGAGGTATGTTTTGCTATTTAATCCTTCCTTCCTTCTCTTTCTCTTTCGTTCTCTTTTTTTATCGGTGAATTGGCTTTTATATTTCTCTCTTCATTGCTTATTGTTGTTTTTATCTGTAGATAGCATATCAGGCTGGGCATACATCTTCATGGCCAGAGCATCTATTTCAAAGTGATGTGGGATCATAGTGCCCGATCAAAAAAGAAGCTCAAACGGAAGCTTGTAGCTGAGAAAAAGCAGAGCTTAAACATCTGATTGGAGAATCTCATCTGGGTTAATAAAACCTCTAAGATGAATACCAATCTTGAGGCTCTCTGAAAGGAAAACACCGAATTAAAGCCAAAGTTAGAGCGGGTAAAAGCTAAGTTGAAGGTGAATATGGAGCTACTAAAAGGAGATAGAGCTCAACTCCAGAAGTTCAAAGAAGATAATGCTAGCCTGGCTGCCGAATGCTACCACATCACCTCTAAACATGATAGGGCCATCGAGGATGGAGGTAGGGCTATCAAAGATAAAGACAGGGCCATCATCGATCGGGATGCCTTAAAGGCTACTTGGGAGGAGAAAGAGTGTATCCTCATCAGCAAACATACGAAAGAGTTTGCTGCTCAGAAAAATGACCTTATTAGGCAGCTAGGTGAAGCTCAAGGGAAGATAATCAATCGACTTATTTATGAGGCTGAAAGGCATTTTTCCAGGGCTAATTTTGATTGGATAGGGAACCTTGGGGCTTTACTTGATCAATCATCCAGTGATGATAACGATGATGAGGAGGACTTTTCTGAAGGAGAGGCTGGGGGGAAAGGTCCAGGGGTCATCGATAAAAGTCCCCACAATTGAGACTAAATATGGAGACATTGCTGATCCTAAAGCTACTTTTAGACCTCCTGTAAGGCCCGAGTTTGTTCTACCCCCATTTGATGAGCCTACTCCTGACCTACCCACCGAGCCTACTATCAAGTCGACTACAGAGCTTCCTGCTATACCAACCACGAAACCTTCTACCATGCCGATTGCAAAACCTCCTACTGTATCAACTATGGAGTCTCCTTCTATACCTATTTTTGAGTCAACTGAAGCATCAATTTTCGATACTATTTCTTAACCTGTGCATAGGTAGTGTAATTAGTGTTGTGTATATGAATTTCTTCTTTTATACTTTAATGTTTTGGTGTAATTTTATGGATGAATGCTAAAAAAATCTTTTTTGAGCTTATTTTAATTCATTTGTTTCCTTTTATTTCACCATGCCATAAAGCATGATTGAAACAATGAATGAAATGATTACGAATAAAAGGGGCTAGAATACTTCATGAATGCTTGGAGAAACTTCTAAGTATCTAGAGGTTTTTTATATCACTTATTTTCTAATTGTATAATCATGTAATCTGGTTGAAAAATGTGATCAATCAACCTGCATAATTGGTATAAGTTAAAGATCTAACTCTCGCTATTATCGTAAGCACATAATCTAATCGGAAGATGTGATCAGTTGGCTACTCAATTATGGCCGATTCATCAAGTAGAACGAATAATCTTTTCGATTTCATTTTCTGACTTGGAACTCATATTGAACTTTGTATGTCAAGTTAAATGGGTATGCATTCCGATCGAGTTCGTTGGACCATTTTTAACTTGGAAAGAAGTGTGATGCTTGTAGATGATAGATGTTTAACCTTTATAATTTTTGCTCAAAATTTGCATCAAGCATAGCGTATAGGTTTTGTCGAGTCTAATTTTGCATAAAAATAAAGGGAATTATTCATCGATAATAATTCAAGTGAGATACAGGATTACACCAAGTACTTCTTGAGTACTTCAACATTCTAAATTCTAGGGATTTTTGACCCATTTAGGGCTCTAAACCTTTAGGTGTTTGCACTTAGGACCTTAGAGATTTCATAGAATCCTTCCTAAATGGGCATTAGCTTTGCCACTCAAACATTGCTGGAGATGATTTTAGCCTTCCTTAAAACTAAGTCTCCAACATGAAAAGCTTTTGGCTTTACCTTTCTGTTGTGGTACTTGGCAACTCTCTATTTGTAGGCAGTAATTTTTCATGCAGGCATCTTTCTCCTTTCTTCTATCATATCTAAATCTTGGTATCTTTCCTGGATGTTACCCCAATTGGAGTAGAAATTTAAATGGTAGGAGGGAATTTCGATCTCTACCAGTATCACTGCCTTCGATCCATATACTAGACAGAAAGGTATTTGATGGGTACTAGCTCTAGGTGAAGTTCTGTAAGATCATAGGACACTTTGTAGCTCTTCTGTCTAGGTTCCTTTTGCTTTACCCAGTCATTTTTTTAGCCCTTCAAAAATTGTTCGATTGGAGACCTCCGTCATTCCATTGCTTTTGTGGAAAGATGACTGAAATGAACCTTAATTCAACATTTAGCTCCTAATAGAAGTTTCTAAAGATTGAGCTATCGAACTACTTGCAATTATCTATTATAAATATTTTAGGTAGGCCATACCTGCAGATAATTGCTTTCCAGGTGAAATTTTTTATTCTTTCTGCTGTTATTGTGACTAAAGGCTCAGCCTCGATCCATTTGGAAAAATAATCAATGGCTATAATAAGAAATTTCATTTGCTGCTTGCCTTGAGGGAATGGACCTAAAATGTCCAGCCTTCATTGATCGAATGGCTAGGATACTCCGATCGACTTTTGGTCCGCTGTAGGTTATCTAATGATCCTTCTATGAATTTGCCATTGTTGGCACATTTGCACCCTTTTTTAGCATATTTAAAGATATTTGGCCACTGCCTTCATGCGCTTCGCAGATGCCTTCATGAATCTCTCTGAGTATGTAGTCTCCTTCTTTCTCCATCATGTATTTGAGCCAGGGATGACTAAATGCTAAATGCCTTTTTATTCAGCTCATCATCAATTATAAAATAACCAAGATATTTTCGAGGTAATTTACCAGTTCGAAGGAATAGTTTGATTGGAGTCATCCATATGTCAACCCGTTGTTCAATCTCCATCACCTCCGGCTCTTCGAGGGAAAATGAGAGCTGCTCGATAATTGTTATATTTTTTTAATTTTCTCCTGGTCTACAGTGGACATATTGGCCAACCAATCGACTGTTGTTGTTTGGTCTCTAGGTACTTTTTCTAGGATTCAAGTTGATCCGGCCACTTTTAATTCTCTCAAAGCTGCTTTGACTTTCACCGAGTTCCCTTTCATGGCATTTTCTTTGGCTTCAAAGGTATCTAATACTTGGTTGGTCACCAATTGAGAATTACTTTTGATTTTGAGGGTTTCTAGTTGGATCACCTTAACTAGCCTTAGGCCCTGCAACAGTGCTTCATATTGTGCAACATTGTTAAATGTTTTAAAGCTCAGTTTTATTTTGTGCCTTATTGTGATGCAAAAGGGACCTATTATTAATATTCCAATACCTCATCTGGTATTATTCAAGGCTCTATCAACTATCATCTCCCCTTCCATTATTGGGGGTTTCTCGATCGTTTTGCCATTGGTGAATTCGATGATAAAATCAACAAGGATTTAAGCCTTTATTGGACTTTTTGGCTCATACCGAACATCCCAGGATTGCAAATTTATAGCCCACCCTTTCGTTTTTCCTTTCAGATCTGGCATTTATAAAATCATTCTGAACGGTTGATCCGATTGAATAATAATGGTGTGAGCTTCAAAGTATTACCTCAACTTTTGGGTACACATCATCAGTACAATGATCGACTGCTTGATCAAATCCTTTCTCAGTTTTGGGCCTCTTAGCACTTGATTGATGTAGTATATTGGCAATTGCTGGTTTTCTTCTTCTTTGACCAGGACACATATGACAACCTCTTTAAATGTCGATCGGTATAAGAAAAGATTCTCACCTGGGATCGACCGGCTTAGCAGGGGGTCCATTATAATTTCTTTAACTCTTCGAATACCTGTTGGCAATTCTTTCCCTAGTTAAATGCATCATTTTTCTTTATTTTTTTTGTAAAAGTACATGCATCATTTGGCTGAGGAGGAAAGAAACTTTCCCAAAGCTATAACTCTTCAATTCAGCTTCTGGATGTCTTTTATGTTCCTTGGGGTTGCATTTCTAGGATCATCTTTATTTTCTTTGGATTGGCCTATATTCCTCTTTGCAAGACCATGAAACCTAAAAATTTACCTGATGGCATGCCAAAAAAAATATTTCTTCGGTTTCATTTGAAATCAGTTCAAGGTATGGAAGACTTTTGCCAGATCATGGAGTATTCCTTTGGACTTTTACTTTTGATGATCATGTCGTCAATGTAAACTTTCATATTTTCTCCAATTTGTTCATTAAAGAGTTTATTCATCAGGTCACTACAAGAAAATCTGCAAATAGCAACGGAAAAATAGCAACGAAATTTATTTAGTTGCTAAATTAGGTTAATTTTGTTTTATTTAGCAACGGAATCAAAAATGGTGGTATTCCGTTGCTAAAAAGAGAGTGAAATTTTAACGCCACAATATGGCAACGAAAATAGCAACGGAAATCTATTTCCGTTGCTAAAAATGGCGGCATTGGATGGCGGCTAAATTTTGGAATGAAATTTAGCAACGGAAGACGAAATCCATTGCTAAATGTGTGTCAAAAAATAGCAACGAAAATTAATTTCCGTTGCTAAATGCATTTTCCGTTTGTAATTTATTCCCAAAGAAGTGAAAAATTTTGGGTCCGAAAATAGCAACGGAAATTTTATTCCGTTACTAAAATAGCAACGGAATAATTTTCCGTTGCTATTTTACTTAGTCCTAGGAATAATTTTTCAAAAATAGCAACGGAAATTAATTCCGTTGCAAATTTGCAACGGAATTAATTTCCGTTGCTATTTTTGAAAAACCCTAAGTATAAATGCTACTTCTTTCTTCTTTTTTTTGTGCCTCTCGCCTCCTAGCTCTCTCTTATTTGTTTCCTTTTTCTTTTCTATCAGTTCCATAGACTCTATTTTTCTTTCCCTTTCACGCAGGTTGCTTTATTCCTTTTGATAGATCGATCCCAAGTTTTAAGTAAGCTCGCTCTCCTTAATATTTTGTTTTTACTTACCTTTGCTTTTTTTTTATTGCTGATCGATGCCAAGAAATATAAGTATGTATAAGTATGTTGTAACCTGTCATTGTCAATCCTTTTATTCTTGGATTTCTTAACTTCGTTTGAATTTTGGCCTATGTGGGTCTTGAGAATTAATTGACATACGCAACTTGTGATAGTATGATATTCTTTATCATGCTTGGAGTTGCACACCATATTGTCTAGTTCTCTTTCTTCAGACTTAAGTCCAACTTATTAAATTTGAGAAATACTTCCAATTCAATTTACCTCAATTTCTCGCCATTTAAATTTGACGGTTAGCATACAACTAAATAGTGAAAATCTGGAATCTCATGAATGTGGCTTGTTTGGCACAATTATGAAATACAGAACCCTGGACAGCTAAAGATACATTCCAAAGGGATTCTATGGAAGAAATAGGGTGGTGGTAAAGCAGTGGATGTTGATAAAGATAAAATTGTAGGAGTGACATGGATGAAGGTACCAAGGACAAATCAACTTGGTGTTTGGGTTAAAGATGGACTGGTATACAAATTTACTGGTTTTTGGGACCATATATCCTCCATCCTTGTCTCCATTTCTCTTATTTTTTACTTTTACTATTACTAAGCTGCAAATTTTTTTATCTTCTATAAATAAATTGTTATTCTCCATATTATTAGATGCGCCTTTTATTTATATGGAAATGAATGCAAATTATGATTCACCCTTTTTGCCTTTGAAAAAAGTAAATGAATAAATCATATCTAGATTCCATATGAAGCTGCAATAAAACTTGCTGTAACAAGATGGTAGTTTGTTGCTTGCCTCACAGCTTCATGGACTTCCCTAACATTCAACTTATACTTGTCTAGTTGTTGTTGGATTCTTAATTCACAACATTATACTTCTATGTACTCCGTTTCATTCTCTAACAATGGCCTTAGAACTTATCCTAGATAATAATAAGGTAAATTATTTGTCGACTTATGCATACTCCCTTGCAAGCTACAGTCATTTTGGGAAACTTTTTTGGCTTCCCCTGAAGTTCGGATTGGCAATTCATCGCTTTTTAATGTACATTTTGTTTCTCATTTTGATCTTCTAGGATCTTCTGCACATGAGCAATTTTTTTCAAGGTAATTGCGGAATTACAGTAGAAGAGAAGCAGCTTTCAGTTAGTGGCCGCAACTGGGGAGAGGTTGATTTAAATGGTTGGTAAACTCATGCCATATGATTTTTGGGGGCTAATCTAGATCACTACAAAAAAAACCTGAATTAGCGACGAAAAATAGCGACAAATTATATTCCGTCGCTATTTAGCGACGGATTAGCGACTGTTTTTTATTTCAGTCGTGAAAGTATACTGGTCGTACGTTTAGCGACGAAATAGCAACGGAAAACAAAATACAGTTGCTAAATTTGGCGCCAAAGAATGGCGCCCTTTGTTGCGACGAAATTAGCGACGGATTTTTGTCGCTAAAAATGATTCGATTTTTAATTTTTGCAATTAATTTTATGATAAATAGCAACAGAAATATAGTCGCAATTTCGTCGCTAAAAAATTTATACTATTTTAATTGTCTATTTTCAATTAAAATTTTTCAAAAATTTTAATTTTAATTATTTATTTTACCAAAAATTATAATATTAATAAAAAACTTACATACATATTTATAAGTTAATAATTATTTTTAGTAATTTTACTTTACACTTGAAATTCGATCCATATAATTTCTATTTTTTAGTTTATATTAAATTTAAATCGCATTTATCTATCGTTTTTTAACTTTCGGTTTAATTTTTTCAATAAAAGTTAATTTGTTTAAAATCGATTAGATTTGATAATTCAGTTAAAATCACGTAATTTAATACTAAATTTATAATTTTTTAATTACTGTAAAAATAATAAAGTAACAGGTAAAAGAAACGGAAGAAGTAATTTTTCTTAAACATTGAATTAAAATTGAAGTTCATTAACTGTAATTTTTAAAATTTATATCTATATTAAATCTAAATAATTAAGCACATAAATCTATATAAATTCGATTTTAACCGATAATTTAATAGTTTTTAGAAATTTTTTGCAAGTTGTAGTGGATCCGATGGATGCAATGCAAGAACAAATAAGAGATAATAAAAGATAATAAGAAATATAAAATAGAAATGATTTCTAGTAGGGAGAGGAGTTAGATGGAAACGTGTCAGTGAAGGGTTGGGTGAAAAAGGAAGCAAAGGTCCATGAAAATTAGTCAAACATAGACCTGAAAGGCAAAACTAATGCATACACATTTTTAAGGCTCGAGAAAAACTCTCTCACAAGTGTTGAATCTGACGGGCCAAATGGACCCATGGAATCCAACATTTTTTGAGAAATATATATAATATATATAAAATAGGGAGTAACCCAAAACGATAAAGCTTATACTACTTTTTTTTGTCGTAATTTTCAAACTTTTAGATATTTTGATTAATCAACAACACGTCCCAATAAATTAGTTGTTTATTTTGTATCTTTAGACATACAACATGCAATTTCTGTAAAATGTAAATTAAAAAATAATATATTTTTTTTAATTTTTCATTCAACGGTCCATACATATTGCATTTAATAAAACCATTGTAGTGTATTATTCTTTCAATAATCCAGATCGTGCTTACAATTAATTAATAATTAATATGGTTAAAAATGAAGATAAGTGAAGAAAAAGCAATGACTATGATTGCAAGAAATTGATATGATATATATCAATTGTGGAGAGGAGAACAACAAGTGGGCACAAATCATAAACCAAGAAAAATGCCAATGCCAATGCCAAACAAATATTTTCACGAATTGGCCTTTTCATATTTTCTTTTTTCATATTATATTTGCCACAATTTACTATTTTAGTCCCTAACAAATATTTTTTTCTTTAATTTTTTCCTTGTTTATTTTTCAAATCATCGAATCTTTTCAACCCATAAATTAATCAGTATTAAATATAATTAAGGTTGTCCATGGATCCATAATCATTTTATTTATTTTATAAACACTTTCTCATCTTAATAATTACTTGATTTATAATTAATTAGTCCTGCTATTTTGATCATTAGCTAGCTTTTAAAAAACATCGCAATGTCCATCTTAATAAATATATATATAAGGTTTTATGCTTTACTTGAAATTATAGAAATCCTAGAATCCTCTAGATGGAACTATCAGGGCCAAAAAGAAAAGAGAAAAAGAGATAAAAAAATTAAATGAAAAGGGAAAGGAAAGGAGAGGGGAAGAGAAGATCGGGGATTGGGAACGGGAAGAGCGCAGGGGTGGGGTTGCTTTGTCGGTGGCATTACGCCAGCTGTTCCATCGACAGCGGTTGTTCCGTCACCGGTATTTCCCCAACAGTCGGTTCCTCCATTAGCTCCGGCATCCAACGCCCTCCCCGATTGCTTCTCCTAGGCCAAAATTGCCACTCCTTTCCGGCCTCATACGGCAGCAACAGGTGGGTCGAGCAGCACCGACGAACTTCTGGCGGTTAGGCAAGTCCAGCGGCACCCTCCTCTGGTTGTCATCCACCAGAACCAAGCAGATCGACAATAAATGCATCTGCGACTTCCAGTGTAGATCTACGCCGTAAACGGAGTCCGTTGGGCACATAACTACCGCCGCCGGAATTCTCTTGACGTCGGCTACCTTTGGGTGCGGTCGTTTTCACACCGGCAAAACTCCGGTCAAGCTCCGGCGAGCACAGTAATGGACTACAATGAGGAAAAATGCAAGAATTTGACTTCAAATGGTATGTGACTACAAAAATTGCCTCTGTGAAATTTATTAAATTAATTTTGAAATTTGGTTAAGAATTATTTTGTTTCTTTGAATTAAGTGTTTGTTGTAGTGTGATTTATTAGGAATAATATAATTGCTGGTGTAGTTTTGCTAATTTAAGATCCAGTTTTGAGTTTTTAATTATTTAGTGATAATTTAAACCAGAAGAGTGACCTGTTTGGTAATTTATCCGTTTCTCCAATTTTCCTTCATTGTTGTTAAGTTCCAATATGTTGCTTCCATTAAGGTAAGATAAATTAGATTATGTTTTACTTCTTTAGTTTCTCTCTGCATTTTGTTTTACAATTGAACATCAAACCTTTAGCAAGTAAATGTTTAGGTATCAATTTTCTGGTTGCATTATAGTCACTTAACTGTAAGTCTATAGCTCAAAATTCTATGGCTTTAAACAATTATCATTAGGCTACTCACTGAAGTTGCATCTTGTGTTTTCTCTGCTGAAGATGGAGAGCCAGTCCTCCAACAAGAGAAAGGGTGTGGACGACTTATACTCTCACTTGGTCATCTCAAAGTTTAGACCATTTATTTTGCTTATTAATATTATCTAAAGTAGTCATGAGGAGTCTACTTCTAGGCTTAACATTGAACCACCCAAAACACTTGAACTTGTAAATTGAATAACTCTGGACATAACTAGAGTATCTATAAGGTTCAATTCAGGGTTCAAATGTCTGAAAGTAATCAAATTTACAAGTTTAGATGTCAGTATAATGGATCAATAGACTTTTCTTGACAAGTTTAGGAGTTCATTTATGGATTCATTCAGAATACTCTGCGGTATGGTGTATGTCAAAATAGTTTATTTTATTTTATTAAGGATAAAAATTCAATTGATATATTTTAACATTTGTCTTCAGTCTTAAAAATGCCATGGTGCTATAACAACGTACCCTTGTAAATGTTCAGGTTTGTGAATAACTTATATATATATGTGTTTGTTTGTAATTTACTTCTGCTAATGGAGAGGTAAAAGAGCAAGTGATAAATGATGGATATGTTATACATCATTACTTTTGCTAATTGAGAGATAAAAGAGCAATCGAAATTTGTTCAACTGTAAAATTATTTTAGCATATAATTTTATTTCTTCATTAATCAATGAATAGAGTGCTTCCTGTATAATCTCTCGTTGTATATATTAACTATACTGTTATAAACCTTTACTCTGAAATTGGCTTCTTACTTTTGTTTATAGTTTGCTTATCTTTATTTCTTTAGTTGTCATTGAATGTTTGATGATTTGAGTTTGATGGGGCTGCATAGATAATAATTTTAATTTTGTTTGATTTTTATTTGACATTTTTTATGACACATGAATACATGCTGCTGTTTGTTGTATATTGATGTGTAATATGATTAACTAGAGTAACTCTCTGTTTCTGCCAGAAGCTAGCCTAATAGGTGAAATTGCATTTGAACTTTTTCTTTTGTCAATGAGAAATCATATGATGAATATTTACTCTGGCTATTATTACCTGTAACAGCTAGAGAGGAAGAAAAGGGAGAGAGCCCAATTGGCCAATGAAAGAAAGAAGCAGTTGGCAAACATAGAAAGAAAGTAGCTGTTGGCAAAACATTGGGTTAAAGGTGAGAAGACTGCTAATGAAATACTTGATCCCCAACGACATTTATATTAGAATAAATAAGTATTTGTATTAGAATATCTAAAGTTTATTTTAGCCAAGTATTTGTATCAAATAGAGTCTAATTGAACTGCCTTTTTATGGAGTAGACTTTAATTTTTAATCTAAAGTCTCTTTTTTTTCTATTGTGTTGTGTTGTTTACTGGTATACGGGGAGCAATATACTTTTGAGTTGCTATCTATAAAACATCAATCCATGGTTACAAATAAATTCATAAATAGGTAAAAAAAATAAAATTTAACATTTGGCGACGAACTTAGCAACATTGCAGTCGCTAAAAATATGCTAATTCAGTAAATGGGGACAAATATTAGCGACGGAAAAAATACGCCAAACTGTCGCAAAAAAGTATTAGCTTTTTACCGACTAGAAATAGCGACGATTTATTTGGTCGCTAATATTTTCTTATTAAATGGCGACTGATTTTAGGGGTTAATTAGCGACGAGATATTTTCAGCAGCGACGGAATTTTCGTCGCTATTATAGCGACTGTTTTTTTATTTTAGTCGCTAAAAATGCCAGCGACGGCCAAATAGCGATGATCCGTCGTTTAGTCGCTATATTAACTTAGCGACGAAAATTTATCAATTAGCGACGGAATTTTCTGTCGCTAATTCCCTGTTTTTTTGTAGTGGATGGATTTTTTTTAGTTTCTTAAAGCCATTGCTCTTTGTTATGTTTAGCTAGCATCTATGCTTGGCATAACCTCTTCTTTTACATTTATATTATTGTGTTTGTAATCCTTTCTTGGTAACTTCTTTTATTTCCAATTTTCAGGATCTATGCTTACCTTTATGACTGGTTCAAAGCAAGTATTTGAGTTATCTTTAACAGATGTTGCACAAACGCAACTGCAAGGGAAAAATGATGTTATCTTGGAGTTCCATGTGGATGATACCACAGGAGCTAATGAGGTCTGTCTTTATCATTTACTCACAGGATATTGTGCACATGTGTGTATGTGTCTCCAAGCAGTCCCTTTATTTTGCTTGATTCACCATAAATTTTCATGTGGCTAGTGGGAAATACTGTCAGTTTCAGTTTTCTCATCTAGAAGTGAGGTTATTTGATAAGTTAAATCAGTCTAATGTTTATAGAAAGATTCATTGATGGAGATGAGTTTTCATATACCCAGTAACAACACGCAACTTGTTGGTGATGAAAATCGTCCTTCTGCCCAGGTGACTATTTCTTTTATAAAATTCTGCATTTTTTTTTCTTTGTTGCTCTAATGAAATAAGTAGAGATATAAACAATAAGCTTGTGATTATCTCTATCTATTCACTAATTCATTTTCTTTTAAATTTGTTTTAGGTTTTCCAAGAAAGCATAATAGCTAAGGCAAATATTGATTTGATTGACGATGTTGTTGTTGCATTTGATGGCGTTGCAGTTTTGACACCAAGGTAGAAATTATGGAATGAGCATTTTCTAGAACACAATTATAATATTGCCCCAAGATTTCTTTTTAGTTTTCTGTTTCTGTATATTTTTACCCTACATATGAATTTTTTTTGCTTTATCTCTCATAGGCTTTTCTTTTTTTTCCCCTTCTTTGAAAGGATTTGGGTTTTTTCATGCTAAGTCTAGATATTGCACCTGCCACTGTGTAAACACGCACAATAATATCCGTGGCTGCTTTGAAGATAATCATAATACATCCACTTCTTTCTTTTGTTCCATTTCAATTTCTAACACTGATACTCTGGCATTATTTTATTCTTTTTGGTTACTGAAGCTTTTTCTTTTTGCAGGGGTCGGTACAATGTTAAACTCCATGTGTCATTCTTGTGTCTCCTAGGACAAGCTTTTTCTTTTGGTTACCTTTGTTATTGTTACTCATGATCCACCTATACGTAAGGGGCAGACTTTATATCCACACATTGTCTTGCAAGTATTGCTTGCTATGTTTGATTTAGTTGCCTGTTTGTTTTGTTATAGTTGTTGTTCTTTCATTCACTCAGTAGTTGCTTCCTCTTATTTTTTTTTTTAGTTTGATACAGACAATGTGATCCAGAGTGCTTTGCAAATGAATGAAGAGACATTGAGTACAAAGTACAAGGACAGGTTACAACATACTTATATTTTGTTTACTATTTTTTATTGCTTATTTTTGTTTACAGTATTATTTTTTTTTATTTTTGTTGATGACAAGAAAGCCTTTTCCCATGCGATACATAAGCATGGATTGGTCAAGTAAACGGAGAACATTTCCTCTTCCATTATGCTGATTTTGGTCATTAGGTGTGTGAGGTCAGCTTTTGGATTGGTTTTGATATTCGTTTTTGTTCCTCTTTTTAAGTTTCGAAAGTAGTGGTTTAGTTGTCTGCATCTGTCAATTTTACTCTCATTTTCGACTCCAAAATGATTCTAAGAACGTTAATTGTTCCCTTGAACTTTATAAAAAGATGAACAACAAGTAAAAAGAGGGCTATTTTGTTTAATAAAGTCTTGTATGTAATTTCATCAGGGGAATCTTATCTACCAATTACTATGTTTCTTGTCTTGGCTTTAATGGTGCATATGCACAACACAACTGGCAAATAATTAATTTATCTCATAACAAAAAGATCCTTTTGTCCGTTAGCAATAATAAAAGACAGATTAGGCTTAACTGCTTTTTGACTAAAATAGAGGGTGAAAATGCAATTAGAGAAAAAGAGCGACGATGCACTATGGAGACTATTGGTGAGGAAGGTAATCTCGTTCTCTGGAGGATACGCCAACATGGCTGTTTCTATTGTCTGCCTTGTCATGATTGCCATCTCAATTTTAATTAAGCATGTTTTTCATTTGGCAGAAAAGGTATGATCTTTCTCGTTTTTAATATAAAAAATACATACATTCTAATAAATGGCTAAGTATGTATTTTTGCATCTTAATGTATACAGTGGTTCCATAAGATGCACAAGCCAGCTCTAGTTGAAGCACTTGAAAAGATTAAATCAGGTAATTAACCCACTTGATAAAAGATTCAATAAAATTATTAATTTTTGTGGGTTTTTTTAGCTGACTTAAGTTCACTTGAATTTTGCAGAGTTGATGCTTATGGGATTTATATCCTTACTTTTAACAGCACTTGGAGGTCCTATTTCTAAAATTTGCATACTAGAAAGTGTTGGATCCACGTGGCATCCTTGCAAAAACGACGAAGAAAAGAAAACTGCAAAAGATAAGTGTACAAAGAGGGTAATTAAGAATCATAATCAGTGATTTTTTGCTTTTGTTTAAATTTATATAGTATAAATTTGATTGTTTAATACTGGTTTTGCAAATATTTCAGGGTAAAGTTTCGTTTGTATAAGCCTATGGGATTGATCAGCTTCACTAAGACATGGGTTGATCATGGTAAGTTAATTAAAACTTATATACACTTGTTCTCTGATCTAGATTCTAGAATTTTTATTGATAAATTAGAGTTGAAAAGATGAAGGTTTTAAGGAATGAGCATCGTCAAGGCTATACTCCTACGCTTGATGAAATTTTGGATCCTGATAATCAAGTACACGTACGGTTGGTTTTTCTTACTCAATATTTGCATTATATATATATATATATATATCTTCATGATTTTGCAGGAAACAAATCAGATAGTTTTATCACTTAATAAATAAATATGTTCCCTTCTACTTTACATGTAAACAATTAATATCAAAATTTTCATAAGTGCAGGCTGTCACTTAATAAATAATTCAGCCATTTCGATTTCCTTCATGGTTTTAAGCCTACTCTAATAGCTTTATGTGGGTTGCAATAGTTGTAAGAATTTGTTAGGGTGTTAGTATCCAATCAAATGTAATTAAATTTTTTAATTCTTTTCAGTTTTTATTTTGAGGTTTTTTATCCCTTCAAACAATAATCTACTTTTTCTAAAAGAAAAAAAATACCTTTGCTTCTCTTTTGCTTTGAAAAACCTATAATCAGAATATGAACCTACGCTTTGACAGCCTGTTATTGCAATATAATATCTGAATTGATTGAAGAGGCATGTTGTCTCCTCTTAGGTTTTTCTTTGTAACATAACCCTGCACAAGATGCAGCCACCTTCTGGGAGGGCTATTACCAGAAGTCAAGAACAAGCTGTATTTTTCTTCATGCTTTTGGTGATGAAATCTGTCAAAGCTCATTGTTATAATGTAGTTGACGATTGAACATTTTGACATATTTTGATACTTACGTTTCACCATTTTTGTCCTTTTATCAATGTTTTTAGGGTTTGAAGGTTCTCAATCATTCGGTGGAGAATTGCTATTCCTTTCTCTATTGGATGCAGTCATATGTTAGCGACGGATTAGCGACGGAAATGACCGTCGTTAATTTTTTTTACTTATGGGTGAATTTAGCAATGGAAATTAGATTTCGTTGCTAAAATTAACCAATTAACCGTATCTTGCATTGTTGAAATTAGCAACGAAATTCAAATTCCGTTGCTAAATTTAGCAACGGAATAAATTTTCCGTTGCTAAAAATAGCAACCGCCGAATTAGCAATCGAAATTTTTGTTGCTAAATTGTAATTTTCTTGTAGTGGGTGTTCGTAAGTGGGCCCAACATTCTTTAGACCGAATAACATTACCTTATAACAGAAGATTCCATCATTTGTAATGAAACTTGTTTTTCCTTAATTCAAGAGTCATATTAGGATCTGGTGGTATCCTGTATAAGCATTGAGCAACGAATAAATAGTGTGATATGCAGTTGCATCTACTAGTTGGTTTATGCTCGACATGGGATAGCTATCTTTTAGGCAAATCTTATTGAGATCAATGAAATCAACACACATTCTGAGCTTGCCCATCTTCTTTTTTACCAAGACCACATTTTTCAGCCACTTCGGGTACTCCACTTCTCAGATTATCCCTACTTTCAAGAGTCTATCGACCTCTTTTGATATGAACCTCCTCCAATCAAAAGCATGTTATCTGAGTTTTTGCTTGATCGGGTGATAGGTCGGATCAACATTCAATTTATACGAGATGACTTTCAGATCGACCCCAGGGATATCCTTCGGCTTCCATGCAAAGGATATTTGGTTTATCATTAATACTTGCATGAATGACTCTTTTACCTCCTTATTCTTACTCGTTTCAATCCGGATGCCTTTACCTTTCGATAGCTCTCTTACTGTTACCTCCCCAGTAGGATGCATTTTTGGCCTTTCAGCTTCCTCGAGTCATTCCAGCCTCGACTCTACAATATAGGCCTCTTTACTTTGTCTGTTCATGGAGATATATGCCTCTTTGGATGCTTTCTGATCTTTCCTTAATACGGTGGCTCCTCGGTCCGTGGGTATCTTTATATACGGTGGCTCCTCGCTTCGTGGGTATCTTCATATACGGTGGCTCCTCGCTCTGTGGGTATCTTCATAACTATATACCGTATGCTGGTGGCAACTCCGATCTAAAAAAGCAATAGCTACCGAATATTGCTTTGTAAGCAAAAATCATATTTATGACCATAAATGTTATCTTACATGCATGAACGATTGCTTTCTAACCCAACTCGACAAAAAGCTCAATCGATCCTGCCATTAGAATGGTGGCATTTCCTAGCCCGATCAGTGGTGTAGCATTCAACCTTAGTTTTTCTATCGGAAGGCCCAATGCCCTATAGGCCCCAAGTGTTATGACTTTCACTAAACTTTCATTATCCACCAGGATTCTTTTAAAGAGTAAATTGTTAACCCTCGTGCTAACGACCAGGGCATCTTCATGGAGAAACTTCAGATCTCTTTCATCCTCATGGGATATAGAGATCAGAGGGAATGTTTCGAACTGATGGGAAAAGTAAACACTTTTCCCCATTTTTTCTTTTGGAAAAGTCTTCTCCGTTCGATGATCCTTCGATGTTCATAGTGATCACTCCGGCATATGGCCTATACTGGTTCGTGCTTCTAGGCTTTTTATGCTCATTATCATCATCAAAGCTTAAGTTATCCTTCCTTTTACGAGGCGGCTTGCAAGGACTCATCTTTCTCATAGGCCTATAATTTTTTTTAAATGATCCCCTCTATAGGAGCCACTCTATTTCTTCTTTAAGAAAATAGCACTCGTCAATTGTGTGACCAACATCTTGATGGAACCACAATACTTGCTCTAATCCCTCTCGCTTTGCGATCGCTCGAAAAGTTTCTTGGGCTAGTTCACCTTCTTATACTTCTCCTTGATCCACATCGGAACTTGGGTAGGATTAGAGTTAAGTGGGATGAAGGTTTGAGCCAGATGGTTGGCAGCTCGATCGAACCTCCCTTGCTCAGTCTCTTTCTATTTACCTAAATTCCTAAATGTGGATGCCTTCTTGGGGCTTCTTATGATTCTTTCAGACACTAAAATCTTATTGCCCGACCACCCAACTGAATATTGCAATATATCCATTACATTCATCCTTCTCCGTCTGTTAGATCATAGGGCATCATCCCGTTGGATATGTTGCCTAGCTTTTTCCGTCAGATCAGAGAATTTCAAAGGCGGTCTCATAGTGAATGACTCAAATAAGGGTCGATCATGAATTTCCCTAGCCAGCATATTAGTCGCAGTTTCAACACTCATATTTTTAACTTCAGACATTGTTGTTTGGAATGTTTCGATGTAGTTTCTAAAACTTTCATCGGGTCCCTGGTAGATATTGCATAAATCGCTGACTGACTTCGATGCTCGTATCTGTATGATAAATCTTATTGTAAACAAGTCTTTCAATTATCTAAAGGAGATAATCGATTTCTAAGGTAGCTCATGGAACCAAGTTAATGCATCTCCACCTAGGGTGGTAGGAAAAATCTTGCATGCGATCTTTTCGTCATAGATGTAGACTTATACCTTGGTAAGATATTTTGCCTTGTGAGTGGTCGGGTTAGTCTTACTGGTGTATATGTCCATGACTATATCTTTCTATTTAGGAGGCAGTTTAGAGTTCATTATCTCTCAATAGAAGGGAGAGGTGGTATTTTCACAAGTATTGCTTTTGAACACACCTTTTTTTAGATGGCCTAGGCCAAATTGTTTAAGCTTTTGCTTAAACCACTTGTGTTTTCTGCTCTCTGCCTACGAGCCATCCTCGTTCTTAGCCTTTTTTGAGTGAGTCCTGGTAGGAGTACACATGAATGATAAGCCATCTCCTCCTATGGTTGCAATAGAGGATCGATTTGGATAGTAGGTAGGGTCTCTGCTCGAGGGCATTATCCCTTTGCCTTTGTCACTCCTTTATAAGGTTCACATGTAAGAACGCATACCTGTTCTCCCATCATTTTGTGTTTACGGCTCGTTGATAAAGAGCCCTTAGTTCCCCTGCCTTCTCGTTTCTTCGCCCGCGAAGTCTTCCCTATAGCTCCGCGTGGAGGTTTGGGGCATCTTTCCTTTGCGGATGATCTGGATGATACTTTTGGTGAAATCACTAAGAAACGCTCTCATATCCCTCACGGTAATGAGGGTGTTTTCAGTTTGTCGCAACATTGCATTGTTAAACTCGGGCAAAAGATCGATTCTTCTGGGGGACCTTCAAATCTCGTCTCGCCCTCCAGTATGCCTAGATCCTCCTGGATCATTGTTAACTTGGTTATTTCTTTCAGATGGTACATTCAGTTGATCTTGATCTTGTCATAACTCTTAATGAAAATACCAAATGATAAGATTTTATTTGCCGAAATCTTGAAGTGAGTTGACAGTTGTATGATCTGATCAACTAGAGAGTACCTGCAAAAAGTTTTTCCCGGTCAGACCAAGTGTTAGCTCTCCGAAGATTAAGTGAAGGACTTAGAGAGATGAATATATATAAAGAGAGAGAGTCTCAGGAAAATGATACCTAGAGCCACTGTATAGTGAGCTATTTATATGAGGCGTAGGAATGCACTTGAGTGCCTGGAGCATGGCTACTGAGGTGTCAGAGCAGGTGGACGGCGATGTGACATAGAGCAGGTTGGAGGCATGGGCTCTGCAATGTGTCGGTGGATTGATTGAGACTAAAGGTCTCATTAATCTGATCGGACAGCACGTGATAGCTTTTCAGTATTTGTTTGTCACGCGCCAGACTTCTCTGTACACAAGTTTTGATATTTGGGCTAGGATTTGCCTAGGCCCAAAGATAATCCGGTATTATCACTTAGGATAATACAAGAAAAATCGGATAATATATAGCATAAAGGCATGAGGCATGATCTTATTTTCGCAAATTCCATATTAATTTTAGTACCTCTCAGGCTATATTTGAAATTAGAAATTGAAAATAATTAAAAAATCAAGGAAAATTCTTCCCTAAATTGGACATTAAGCTAATCGTGATTTGATCAGTCAAAAAAATTCTATCTTCTTTTACGCGTCAATGCACCGATAATTTTATTTTACGTGTCAATACGTTAATTGACTTGATAAATTGCGTCCTATGCATGAAATAAGCTATCTAAAATCAATACCACCTAGTTATGCATGCATGTTTATATTTATATATGTTGTTGTACGTCATTTGAAAAGAAGATAAGAGAAAAACTTGATTAGTTAATAAATAAATTACCAATCAGAAATTGAGTGGGAGTAGGTGAACAAGTTTGTTTTTTTTTTTTTCTTAGCAGGTGAACAAGTTCAACCTAGTTATAATATAAAATCATTTTACAAGTTCAACCTAGTTATAATATAAAATCATTTTATCATGGTATTTACCTATAGTTATTTTTCTCAAAATTTATAGTTTACTAAAGTCAAAAGTTTTTTTTTTTATTAAAGAAGAAGTTAAAAAAAGAGGATTCTAGATGAATCCATTCTATTAACTAATAAACCTAGTCTATAAAATAATAGATTTAAATCTCAGGAACACCACATGGATAAAACACAAACATCATAAAGTTGAGTGTCCATTAATTCCTTAGACTAGGTCCGTGAAATACTCATACACTAAACAAATAGTCACGTATTAAAAAAGAAATTAAATAGATGGTTATGCAAGAACTTATTGCTTTTCTTTGTAATAACTTCTTTTCCTTGGTGTGTTACACACCATGGATTTCGTCAATGAGCAATTGCATATATTTGATATATGAAATTGGTTGAGAAAGAGAAAGTTGCTCTAGCCAAAAGTCAAGGGGAAGGAACAAAATAAAATAATAAATATTTATGGCATTCAAATGTGAAGAGGACTAGGGTACCAAGCAAAGAAGAATTATATGAAAAATGTATTTTAACACTTGAGGAAAAAAATATTGAAATTTTGATTTTGGCAGAAGAATAAGTAATTTAATCAGTCGGATACATGAATGAGCTCACCTTGTCTAAAGCATGTATATTCGCTGAAATTGCCTACAATATCTGAAACGAAGTCTATATGAAAGATCGAGCTGTGATCGCTGGCAATTAAATAATAATATATTTAGTAGAAATGTACACGTTACGGTACAATTCGAAAATTTACAAATATTCGTATTACCTTAAAATTTTGAATATTTTAAAAATTAAGCATTATAACTGTCTTGAAAATTTGGAACAATTCGATGCAGTTCTGTAAAAATTCGGTATGATTTTTCAGTTTTTTTCGGTATAAAACAATACAGTACAATACAATTCGGTATTTCGGATAATTCAATATTTTTAAAATTTTGCAAAAGAAATTCACAAATAATAAATACACATACAATTAAAATATCTCGTTAAGTATAATTAAAGTTTAAGTCAAAATATATTAATTAAAAATCAATATTCAACAGTGTTTTTTTGCATTATGCTCATACTCACTAAAAAAAAGTTTGATTTTACCGACGGAATGCTGCATTTTACAGACGGTTTTTTTATGGATTACCAACGGAAATAATCCGTCGGTAAAAACGCCTGTGGTAACAATTTACCAACTAAACAATCCATCGGCAAGAGTTACCGACAGCAATATTAAAAAAATTCTGTCGGTAGTTTTGTTAAAAATCCGTTGGATTGTTGGTCGGTTGACTTTTTCCATCAGTAAATTTAATTAATAAAAAATATTTATTTTTGAAACAATACCGACGGATATATCCGTTGGTACCTTGTCGGTAAAACTAAATTATTTATTACATATTTCTTCAATTTTTTGCAAAATTATATTTTTTCTTTTGTAAAAAAATGATAAATCCAATACAAAAAAGTCTAAAATTTAAATTAAAATATATATTAATTAATAATTTTATTATATAACAAAATTAATATATATATAATTTTTTTACATATAGATATTGCACACAATATTTTGCAGTTGTACAAAAATTTATCTAATTTTAACTGCTATACAAACAATACCAATATCGGTATTGTGAACAACATTTTACAGTACTATACAAAAAATTATCTATAATAGTCCATGTAAATTCACAACTAAGATGTACCGTGGCTGTCAATGATGGTGGAAGGGTATGTGGTGAACCATTGATCCTCATTTGCTAATTGCTAGTGTACTTTATTTTTTAATACCGGTACCAATTTGTCAGCCAATTTTTCCATATGAAAACATCTACCAAGCTAAGCATATATGCAAATGCCAGATAATAGCTGCACTAGAAAAATAATCTCATAGTTACTCCGCAGCGTTTTATTTGATTGCAATGTAATTCACTAAGTGTGGAAGTTATTTCAAGAAGAAATTATGATCAATAGATAGTTATAATATCAATTAAAGTCCACAAGGAAATGTTAGTGCAACAAAATATCAGAAAATTAAAGGAAGAAGTTTCAACCTAGTTAAGTAGAAATCAATTATACGTCCGAGTACAAAAATTCAAATGACAAAATATAGGCTACAAACTCATTGAACATTGAATAATTATTGGAACATGATATTCTCATCCTAGATTTGTTTATCTTTCTGTCATGCGTGCTTAATTTCATTCATATATTTAAATTTTTGGTTCATGAAATAATCATCAATCAACCGGCTTAAAGTAAGTATTAAATATTTCAATGTATATTTCATAATTAAAGGAAAATATAAGAAGTGAAGGTGTCAATAAATTAATTATAGAAAAATTGGACTGGCAAAGTGCCTAGAAAATCAAAATCAAGTTAGAAATCAAGATTCATTTTCTTCTCCAATCTTTCTTTCGAAAATATATGGTAGCTAGCAAGTTAATCATATTAGATGTGTTTTGAAATTAACAAATAAAGGAAATATGCATTGCTTTGAAAATCCTAGAGTGGAGGTATAATACCAGGCCTGTAATGATAATCAATGGAATTAAATGCCTTGGCAGCCATGTTATTCATTTAGTCACATATTTTCAATCTTCCTTTTTTAAAAATAAATAAATTTGATAAACTCAATCCTTCGTTTTGATTACAAACCATGTGTCCAAGTCACTTCATGAAGACTTTAACTAATAATGTGCTTTTTTGTTTATTTAGTTAGATGAGACCCAAATACATAGGAACTAGCCTAGTTGTGAAAAGTATGTCACAGATGCTATATAGTTTGCTCCAAATTAATTAATGAACCCAATAAAAAATTTAAAGGTCATAAAAGTTTTACAGTAGACGGGGTCAATTATTAAGCCCAAACGGCCAAACCTCTTCATACCATACTATTAAATACGAACACTAGGATCCATGCTATAAACAACTGCTATAGAGAAACCAAAATAAAAACCAAGCACAAGCATGTTTGCATAAATTTGAAATATCCCTACATCAAATAATGAAAATAATAATTTTGAAATTAATGCAAATATATTAGCAGAATGAGATTGAAAATATATATACAGAATCTAAATAATTTCATGTTCTTAGAAACATGACCTAATTCAAACAATAATACCATAGCAGAAAACCAACAACTTAAATAGCAGCTTCAATACACTTAAGCCCAGCATTCAAAAGATATGAGAACATATTCTTGTACCAGCATCTAATGAAGTCATGAATCAATTGTGTATCTGACATATTCATATATTAATCCACTTTCAGATAATGGCTGTCCCTTGTCCATACAAATACCATGCAAAGTTAGCTGATCAATTGCTTACTAGCAAGCAGCAACACTTAATCTTTTCAAAGAAACTCAAATAGCAGTTCATAATGAAAATTAGTTGACTATTTGCCAAAGAATTAAACGTTAACTAGAAAGAGAAAGCAAAATGCTGAAGCTGAAATCAAAGTGAAAGAAATTTAAAATAGCAAATCCAAGTCATAAGAAGAGCATCCAAAAAAAACAATCAAAATTGAAAGCCATAAGTGATATAATAATGGAAAAGGAAACAGAGAAATAAAATTATTAGGATTAGAGTTGCATGAACGGATGAAAGAGTATAATACAGTTATGTGTTCAACATTGAAAATGCAGAGACGAAGAATGGAAAATATTGTTTAAGATAATGTAGCCATGGGTGAAAACTGAAAATAGCTTCGGACAAAAGAAATTGCATGATCATGGACAAGTTATATATATATATATATATATAACATTCATGGCGCTGTTTTGTTTAGATGAAAATGGGTTTGTTTGATGGTAGGTATTTGGATCCATTTTATGTGGTTTATGTTTAATTTGATTGGATAAGAATGGAAAGAGCATAATCATACGATTTAGGAAAATATTGTGAAGTGATGATGAGTGCACGTAAACTTGGAGAATTACTTATTAAAGTTTTTTGAATAATGTTTTCTTCTTTTTTTTTTTTTCTGTTCAAACTAGTCCATTTAATCATCACTATGCCAATTATACATTTCCTTTTCCTTTTTCTTGCGCAGTTCCATCTTCAATATTCCACCTTTCCAATTTTATTATTATATTATTTTTCACCCAAATCAAAACTATCATTATATATATAATTTTACACTTTTCTCTTGCAATTGAAGCAGCTATATGGATTAAAGGAACCCAAGGAGATTCTTCCTTTTCTTCGAAACTAATTGCTTATCAGATCAGGCATGTACCATGCAAGTTATTTTTTCTTTTATTTTTCCCTTCCTCACAGCAGATTACGTGCATGTCTCATGCCATTTTTTTTTTTTATAATTTTTCATTGACCACCACCAATTCATCATACTTTAGCTTCTTTTATAATGTTCCTTATAATCAAAAAGTGTGTGTATATATATATATATTTTAATTTATCACTATGCTCTTAGTTATTGAACAAGTGTATTGTCAAAAATGCATTAAGTAATATGATTGATTAAATAATTTGTTTTAGTGCATGTAAATAAAAAGTAGGGTGAAATAGTTTTTAATTTTATATTTGTTATGGAGGATGGAACGTACTTGTGTGGCCTGACAAACTACAAATAACGCCAAACATGTTTTTAATTAAGGTAAATTTGGTAAAACATTATTTACTGGACATGCTGCCACTGTTGAACTTAACCTTTTTTCACTTTTCCTTTTTTTTTAATTGCACATTATTTGTTTATGCTAAAATTCATTGATTTGGATATATTAAGTAGACTTAATTGGTTTTGCTTATAATAATAAAAAGTAAGAATATAATAATATACAAGTTTAAAGATAGAAATTTCACATAACTGATCTTAGCTAATATGAAATCCAATCTTATTTGTTAACATTGATATGAAATCTTTTTTTGCTCTAAATAAACTTTCCTTCTTATTTTTCTGTAAATAAACCTAATTTCCTTACGTTTTCTTTGGTTTGAGTAATATTCATTTTCTTAATTTGTATAATATTGGGCCTTGTTTGCTTGGGTGTTTGATGTAGTATTTTAATTTTTTTCAGCAAGTTTTCTAGGTTAGTTTCATTCATGGTCACTGAACTTGTGACCAAATTATGCAATAATCATAAAAGAAATTTTTTTCATAAAAATCACTGAACTTTGCAAATTTATACAATAAAGTCATTTTGACCGGATTACGGCAAAAAAGTCGCCAAAAAATCCATATGTCAGCACAGTATGACACATGGCATGCTAACGTGGTAAGTCCAGATGATGACACGTGGACCTTCCGGCGATTTTCTCGTCGGAATTCGGTCAAAATAATTTTATTGTATAAATTTGTAAAGTTCAGTGATTTTTATGAAAAAAATTCTTTTAAGATTATTGCGTAATTTGATTACAAGTTCAGTGACCATAAGTGAAACTAACCCCAAGTTTTCTTTTTGTTCTTCTTATTTTCAGAACTGTTCTTGTGTATAATTAATGTAATGAACTATTGTTTGTTTTGTGACATTTTGAAATTGTTTTACTTCAGATGGGCAATTCAAACCTAAGCTCCTTAATTAAATCTTTAGGTCTTTTTAAAAATTATAAATCAGCATAAGATGGTTAATTGTTGTCTTTGTAGTTAGAATTGTGTTCAAAATACACTTGTAATTTAGAAAAGCTCTTCTATTTATTATGCTTGAATTTTTTAGATTAAGAGGAAGATGAGAAAAAGAAACATAGAAAGATGGTGAAAGTGATGCAGAAGAAGACAAGGAAGGAGATATAAAGCAGATTTATTAGATGATTATTAGAAATTTGTAATATTTTTAGTAACGGAATAGCAAATTTTTTTTAGCACAAGGCAAATTTACCGACGAAAATATATTTACCGTCGCTAAATTTACATACGGAGCAAATCATTCCGTTGAAACTTTGCCTATGGATTTGTTATTTCTGTAGGTAAATTTAATGACGGATCATATAATTCCATTGGTAATTTTAACGACGAAATAATTTTAAGGACGGAATTTGAATCCGTCAATAAATATGGCAAATGATAATAGTCTTTCGATCTGCACCTCCCGACGGAAAATTTTCTATCGGTAAAGGTGCCAACAACCAGTTCTCCAACACCATTTTCCATTGCTAAATTTCATCGGTAATTTGATTTCCTAACGAAAATTTATTCAATTTCGTCGCAAATTTTTGTCGACAAAATGGATTTTTCTTGTGTAAATTTTTTTAAAGTCCTTTTTTAGTGCTAAAAGCCGATTCAGAAGCTACAGTCGAGCACTGAATGGCCAGGACATCTCTAGTAACCTTAGTCAAAATTGGATAATTTGGTTTATTTATCTTCCACCAAATTAAAATATCGAAATCAGAATAATTTTTTACTAATTTATCAGTCAAATAAGCATTTAAATCTTTTTGAGATACAAATTGCTCCTTATCCTCATTTTCCAAAAATATGCATCAACATCATCATCAATTTCATCATAATTAATGGTGGATCTACAATTTTATCAGCATTAACTTCTTCCATTTTTTATGTTATTCTATCAATTTATTTAAAGCGGCTGTCACTTTAGAAACTAATTTTTTTGATTCAAGCTCACCATAAAAAGTTGTGTACTTTGAAATTATAAAATTCATTTTGATCTAAGATCCAAAACCACAGCTATAAAAAGAATGACATTCATCTTAGTACAAAAAGTAAATGAAATTAATTGGTAAAATGTTTATATACTCCTATTATTACATCAATTGGTTGAAATTTTGGTATATATAATAACTATATATAATTACTCCTTCGTCCCATTTTAAGAGGTATTTTTCTATTTTTTACGGAAATTAAGGAAATGATAAAAATACCTCAGTTTCATAAAAAATATAGTAATTGACAAAAATACCCTTTATATTTTCAAGAATTTCATTTAATTTTAGTTAAAAGTAGAGAGTAATAAGAAAGATAAATATTTAATAAGTTGTATAATAAATAGGGGTATACATGAAAACATATCCCTTAAATTTCAAAAATAATATTTGAAGTGATACAAACTAAAATAGGAAAAAGTATCTATTAAAATGGGACGGAGGGAGTACATTATTAATTCGCATACTCATATCGGTATTGTGGCAAAAATAGATGAGTATTAGTTGACTGATTCTAAAAATAAATTAAATTAATTAGTATGATTGTTATATACTTATATAACTATATGAATTGATAAATTTCATTATATATAATAATATTGGTATATAATTACATTATTAATTTATATACTCGATTACTCATATAGCTATTGTGCAAAAATAGATAAGTAATAGTTGAGTGATGCTAAAAATAAATGAAATTATTGAAAAGATAACTATATACTCATATATTTACATTAATTGGTAAATTTTCATTATAAATAATAACCGGATACTATTACATTTTTAATTTATATACTCATATAGTTGTTGTACGAAAAATAGATGACTACTAGTTGAGTGATATTAAAAATAAATTAAATTAATTTATAAAATATTTATGTGATAAATTGCTTAGCTTACATATCTATATAAATACTTGTACAAAAAGAAAAATTAAGTAGTAGTTGAGTAAAATAAGGTAAGTTAAATTAAAAACATATAGATACAATAATTATTATAATAATTAATTTATCTTATTAATAATTAAAATATTTAGTTTAATTTATTAACTAATTATTATTTTAATTTTATGCATTAAAATATATAATGCAAATAATTATGAAGTTAAATTTATATATTACACATAAAATAGAAATTATAAATAATATTTATATATAAATTATTAGTATTATGTATAATAATTAATAAATATCGGTTATTTTGATACAATTCGGTTTCAGAACAGTTCAATACGGTTCTCAATTCGATTTTAAATAAAAATATTCAGATATGTTCCAAATAAAGTCAACGGTATAGTTCGGTTCGGTTCTAGTCAAAAAGTCAACAGTACAGTTTGATTCTAAATATTTTTTTTCGGTATTTCTGTTCGGTACAAAAATATCCAGACACATATACATCTCTAATATTTAGTATCCTTTTTGAAATTGGCTTCCAAATCGAAGAAAAACGTAAACATAATGTATAGTTTTATGCAGATTCCATCCAACATGATATTCAAAAGTTTGCTCTTTACATATGTTCCCCTAAATGATTTTTCTCTTGTCTGTGTCAATTGTCATCAGATGTTAATATTATAATTTAATATATATATATATATATATATATATATATATATATATATATATATATATATATATATATATATATTGTATAAATAGTAATTTTTAAAATTTTATAGAATGAAAATTATTTATTAATTATTTCATTGCGTACGTATCGATTATCAGCCATCGCTTATAAATTATTAGTTAGTTAAATTAAATGGGGACTGAATTATATGCTAATTAAACGCAATGTAAAGAAAATAGTGCATATATTCCCTTTTATTTCAACTCAATTACTAGTAAGAAAATTAATTTGTCTTTATTCTAATCCTAGGTAAGGTTTCCTGGATGGTGTAATATTTATTGGTAATTTCAGTCTCTTATTAAAATATAAAAGAATATTTTTGCTAATTATTTAAATATAAAAACTATAAGAAAACACTATAAAAAAAATTCATTTTCCCGACGGAATTGAGTGAAGTTCAGTAAGGAAACCAAATTGCCGACGGAATTTAGTGACGGAAAATGGTGAAGTAGAACTGGTTGTAGGTACTTTTCCCGACGGATAATTATTCCGTCGGTATATGTACCGACAGATATTATTGACCGTCGCTAATTCCTTCGGGGGTTGCAGAGCAAAAACTGTCGTCATTTTCTACATTTACCGACGAAATTAAATTTTTCGTCGGAAATTTTACTGACAGAAATAAGTATTCCGTACGCAAATTTCCGACGGAATGACAAATTTCGTAGGCAAATTTAACGACGGTAAGTATATTTCTGTCAATAAATTTGTGTTCTGCTAAAACAATCGCGACGGAATTATACATCACTATCCGTCACTAAAAATATTATATATTTTTAATAACTATTTAATCATTAGAGGAGGGGGCAATGGTTTACAATCTTCAATCTTGACCTATCAATTAAATTTGTTGCATAACTATTGGGAAGGGCAAGAAAAAATATAAAATGATCAAAAAATAACAGTATGGATAGTTCAATTGCAAATCCAAAGTATTGTGCTATACCATTTACTAAAGATATCTAAGAATCAGAAAAAAAATACTCTTCATCTCAGAATTAATGCCTCAAATATTCTCATGCCATTAAGATTCTCAAAAAATAGAAATGTCAATAAACATAGAAAATAGAGTTTTGTGCATGCCTAAAGCACCAAGATAAATAATTAAAAAGGGGCAAACGAACAATATCCTGTCTGTTTCTCAAGATCTACAATGTCCTTCTGAGCCAAACTGCTCTCACGTTCATGCCTCTTCAAATCAGCCCAAATTAAAATATACTCAAATCAAAGAATCAAAATGTCATTGCTTTACTGTTCAATCAAGGTAAAAGCAGCAGTGCATATTTTTCACAATAATTCCTTTGTTACTTGGGTTACTATCTATTGATCGTGTTCATCTAATTTTAGCTTGATTACTATAAAAAATGATAGTAAAAAAAATTTCCAACATCCAAAGCAGTGAAGTGTGCATACCTTGATTACTAGATCATTTATTGATATCCGCTTCCCACCTTAGGCCTCTTGTATTGAATTTAGTTTTCTACGCAGACTGTATCCAAAAGATAACCACACAATATATATATATTAAAAAAAAGAAGAGAGAATAAGAAGTAGTGACAGCGACAAATTGACTGCAAAGACTAATACTTACGCCATGAGTTTGTCAACACCTGTATCTACTGTCAACAAATTAACTGCAAAGACTAATACTTCCAGTAAATTTGTTGGTGTTCAATATTAAGATCTGCAAATTTATAAGCCTGCTGAAATTAATATCTCCATCGGATTCATTTTTAACATAAAAATATAGTATTAATTTGATTTAGAAATTACATAAAAATATATTATTATTATGTGTGTGTATATATATAAAAGAAAGACTTACGTAAAAATAAACCGAGGCATCAAATTATTCCGCGCAGGTCCTTTTTATGGGCTGCAAAGGGAATATGTGTTGTCATTAGCAAGTGCCACCTAATGATGAAGAAGATAAAAGGGCAATTCCCTCGACCACCAATCAAATTTTGTCCAAAAAAGTAACTGATAGTTTTAATTAATGAGCAATGGCTACGGCAGAGGAAGCTTCCATCTTCCAATTTATGATGTTGATCCACTGATCAATAAAATCATGCTGCATATGCTTAACATATTCAATAAAATACTCTAAATCTATATTTCCTTCAAATTAAATCCCAATTATTCCTTATTTGATATAACTAAACTATCAATCAAATGGTCAAAAAAATATATATGTTAATTCAATTAACATCTCAAACCATAGAGATTGAAATAAAAGATTAAGTACAGAAATATATATTTTATAACGAATAAAGTTCCACATTTTCAACTGCCACATCATCGCCTACTTACTTCTTAATTGTTAATTAAATATAATTGTTCGACGTAAGCAACTAGTTCCAATTCAAACACATTATCAATTAATTTATAGCCAATGGGAATTAAAACCAGAGATAATTCTTGGCATCCTTTAAGCATGCAATGGGTGAGTAATAGTCAACTAATCCGCTAATTATTGAATAAGTAACTAATAATGAAAAAGCTAAAAATCCATTATTATTATTGTTATTCACAAAAAATGAAAATCACAAAATATGATATTAATCCGAAAATATCCATATAACAAAGAAATGAAAAAAAAAAAAAACAAAGAATGAACAATGAAAGAACAATATATATGAGAAAAAATGAAACTACATGAACAGAAACTCCATGGATTGCAGTTGCAGACCAAGCAGCGTGGACATTTTAGTCGAAGAGAGCATCCCGAATAGCAGCAACAACAAATCCATGACAAATTGAAATAGGGTATTCGACTGCTGGCCGACAATGTAAGAAGATTATTCGAATTAAGAGAAAAAAACACATGGATTAACACAATTACATCATAAGACAATAGGACAGGACAGCAATACCATAGCCACCTCCAAAATCGACAGGACCTTCGTTTCTTCCAGTTTCTGCTTCAAAACAAGTATGGAAAAATTATACGGTTAATATTCCTCTTTCTTTACAGAGAAAGTTGTAAAGATTGAACTCTTACGCAGGCATTAAGGGATCAGAATTTGCCACCACAAAATCAGTGACCCTGCAGAATGTTAATTCAATCAATTGAAGCTATTAAAACAAAGATGAACCATGACTGTAGATTTATCAAAATATAATCAATAATGAAAGTGCATCAATCAATTGAGCTATCCCTACAAAAATGATACCATAAATTAGAAGATATTAAATGCTAATGCAAAGAAGACATTACTCTTTGCATAATTTGGATGTAGGCTGAAGACGTTCCATAGATTTTAGTTCCTCCTGCTCGAAGTGAAATCACCAATTAACTTTTTGTTTTCTTTTTCCAGTGACCAAAGAGATGTAAAAATCCAACCAAAACTTGATCGCAATGACTCAAATCCCACAAAATTTATTTCTTGAACAGCGAGTAACCACAAACACCAATAAAAGTAATTCTAAGCTCTCTTTAATCAAACAGAAGCAATTGATTTTGCATATCTAAAAGCAAAAGAAATAAACTTGGGTTATTGCTTTAGTCGAAAATAAATGAAGAACAAATCACTGCAAATCAAAAAGCAAGAGAAAGAAAACCTGAGTTCATTCAAAGAGAATCGATCTCTAGATCTCCAGAAGGATAACCACATGATTGTCCGATCAAACCTCCAAAAACAAAAGCGATTCTATTCCATTCTCATTTCTCCCTCACTCAAATCAGCCTAAACATTTACTCCAACTGAACCAATGATTGATTTTGGTTTAACATAGAAATTTTGAATACAAACTGGATTTGTGGAGCATTAGAGATGATTAATATAAAGGATTCATAAACGTGAGAGAGAAAAAGATGAACGTAAAAGAGAGAGAGAGAGAGAGAGAGAGAGAGGGAGGAGCGGCTGTTAGAGACTGGGAGAATAGAGAAAATGGTGGAGAAAGAAATTAGGGTTTTTACTAGGATATTTTACAAGGAAGGTCAAATATGTAAATAACTAAAAAATAAGGATATAATTTAAATAACAATTAATAAATAATATATAAGAAAAATCTTAATATATTTTATTATATACTTAATTTTACTTAGTATATTACTTAGTACTATAGATTATAGAATTTAATATAAAAATTTAATATAAATAGTAATTAAATATATTACTATATAATATTAGTATAGAGAATTTAGTATCGAATACAACTATAAACTATAATAAGATATTTGATTTTTTATTAAATTTTTATTAAAATAGTTTTTTATATTTTAAAATTATAACTTTTCGAAATATAACATTCAATAATATATGTATTTTATATTTATATCCATTCACTACTAAAAAAATGTAAATTAACGACGACAAAAGTTGTCGCTAACTGATATTTTTTCGTCGCTAAATCAGTTTAGCGACAACTTAGCGACGACTTTCATTTTGAAACAAAAGTCGTTGTAGCAGAATTTAGCTACAACAAGAAGTTGTCGCCAAATTTTAGCGATGACAGAGCATTGTCGCTAAATATTTGTCGCCATTTTGCTACAACAATATTCATGCAAAATTTTGCGACGACAGTATTTTCGTCGCAATATTGCTACAATATTTTTCACGCAAAATTTTGCGACGACAGTATTTTTGTCGCAACATTGCTACGACATTGTTCACGCAAAATTTTGTGACAATATTTTCGTCGCAATATTGCTACAACATTGTTCACGCAAAAATTTTACGACAACAGTATTTTCGTCGCAATATTGCTACGACATTGTTCACGCTAAATTTTGCGACGACGGTGTTGCAATATTGCTACGACATTATTGACGCTAAATAGCTACTATTCAAACATGCTAATCCATCGCTAAATTAAAATTATTTTTTATTTTTAAATTAATATGAAAATTTCATCACTTAAATGATAAGTCACAGATGACAAATTTATATTTATAGACTACTTAATATTTAATACAAAAATATATATATTCATGAAAAGATTGTTATTTATAAATGGATATCATCGTTAATTGTATATCTAAAATAATACATGCATATATAAAATAACAAATTTCACCCAAAATGTCATACTATATATTTATAACTATAATGTAAATAGATACATTTGCGCATAAATCTACTGCTAAAAAAAGTTGTTGTATCTCCATCTATTGCTGGATTTATCTGACCCGCTGATCCATCTCTTGTTCATGCTCAGCACAAATCTCAACTTAAAACTCAATCCGCATAATAGACAAATATTGCAAGTACAAACTGTGAGAAACAAATAGAAAATTAATATAAGGGTGTGAGGAATTAACATGAGGTAAATCCACTAAAAACACAAGTAATGGAACATCTTTTTCGAAATTTCTAGGAACAATATCGAATCTTTAAAAGCTTAGCTTTGGTTGTTTGTGGGGTTTTATCAATCTATCGCATGGCTATGGAATGGAAATGATAAGCAAGTCTAGTCTAATATGCTACCTTGTGTCAAAATCAATTAAGATTTCTAAATAAAATTAAAAATAACAAAAGCATAAAAGCCCACTGCGATTAATAAAATGATGCCCAGATCAAAAACAAGAAATAATTGTATACCAACATAGCATGCATTAAAAATATGCTAAAAGTATGCAACCTTCTCATTAGGAAATATCAAGATAGGGAAGCTTAAAATTAAAGACTAAATCCAGGGTTCCTACCATATAAAATTACTTGCTAAATAAATAAAACCTCCTAAAAGATAATTATTAATTTGACTTGTCTCCTTTCCATCCTTAACACAAATATGCATTTACAACATCCCTATCATAGGCTTCATTACTGGGAAACAATAAGAAGAAATAATAGGAAAGGAAGCACAAGCCTGACTCTGGGGATTTAGTATGAACTTACAACCTTAAACATGTGAAAAACAATATAATATCATATGTGTATATATATTACATAAGAACAAAAAATATGAGAATTAAACAGCATGTGCATACTGCAGAGCTATCAACATAATGTACGAACAAATTTAATTCAAAAACACATATAAACTATGCACACCTTGATTTAACTGAACAAAATATAAGTGGCATAACAAGCAACTTGCTTCAAATTATTCATATCTCATAGAGATCTTCAACAAACCTGAGCCATAAAGCGCGGAAGCATTAGCCCAAGTATTTGCTCAAGGATTCTTGTCCCGGTTGATTCTATAGCTTGAAGAGGAATAACACTAAATGCAAAAAGAACTTCAATAGAGACCTACAATTACATGTTGCAAGTTATAAAGGACAGCAAAATATAAACAGCCATTTATAATTTGAAATAGATGTGACCATTTATGAAATATTGTCCTCTCCATTAAGCATGTACCTCAATAACTGCATCAGAAGTAAGCCGCTGCATTGATGAGTTAGTTTGGTGGGTGTCACATGAGATATAATTCACCATGAAGGCTGCATTCCCATACTAAATAAGTGTCAAACACTCTCATTTTTTTTTGTAAATTTAGAATTAAAAAGCTAATCCTAATTAATTACAATTCTTCCAAAAAAATTCCAATAATTACAATTTTAAGCACAAATTCCAATAATGAAAGTCTAGATTCACGTGATCTATATGTAGGTGCTCACCCAACTTCATCAACTAAGTGACAACACTTCCTAGTGTACCAGCATGGGCTTCTACATGAGCAATAACTATTCAAGATCCAAGCATACACAAACTAACTGGAACAGGGATATTAAACAAGTCAGATATACATTGATGTCAAAATAAAAGAAAGACTCTTCATCACAATCAGACTCAAATATTGCGATGGAATCAAACCATGACTCTTCAATACTTCCTGCTGTCGTTGCAGTGTAAAATTAAACAAGTCAGATATACATTGATGTCAAAATAAAAGAAAGAGATACTTCATCTATAAATATCCATGGTCTATTTGTGGAAGTCCACCCTATTGCCAAATTGGGAAGAGTTTAACAATGAACAGCTGTCAAAGCCACCTCAAAAAGATCATAAAGAACCAAAAAAAAAAAAAAAGAAAAGCACATTGGCAATGGAACACACTTATGCATCGATGTCACTTTTTCCCCATTGAAACTAAGAAGCAGAAGAAGGGTGGGAACTTTGACTTCATGTGCTGTAAGATTGATTATGATATGAATATATTTTTTGAATTCTAGTTCATTTTTTTAGCTTAAATAATAAATTGTACTTGGAAAAATATATAAGCAAAGAATACTCATCATGTTTAGAGCTATATGCTTTTCTTCTCTCCTTAAAACCAATCTGAGTGAAACTCGATTTATATTATATGCTTCTTGCTCTTATCAATGCTGAAGAAAAAAAAGAGAGGACATGTTTGGAGAATTTAGCTCGTTGAAATTTTATGCATCAAGTTTTAAAGAAATAGAAACAAAGAATAAAGCAACAAGAACAGCTCACTAATTCATCGATATTTTTATAATTTATACATTGAGTTTAGCTCCCAGAGAAGACAAGGATTAATAATTAACAAAAATTTATAGCAAGGATAAATAATTAAAAAAATTAAAAGAAGACACCATACCCATATAAACAAAAATAACACCGTTAGCCAACAAAACAGAGTCACAGACCTGTCTCTTTTGACCAAAAATTGCATACAGAAGTTCTTAGCATCACAAATAATAAACAAAAAAGACTTAAGGGACTCTTCTTCACCCCTCCTTTTGATGCAAGTGCTATTGAACACTCATAGTCTTTTTATTAAAAATTGGGTCTTTGCTTTCGTAACGCCATGGTAAATATATCAACCAATTGATCTTTAGCACAGCATTGAAGGACGTGCATCTCATTTCTTTTTTTAGCTTCTCGAATTTCATGGTATTTGATCTTGATATGTTTAGTCTTTCCATGAAAGACTGGATTCTTCACCATGGCTACAATCAAATTGTTATAATATAGAATTTCAGTAGCCTTGCATTATTCAATCTTTAAGTCATTTAGAATCTTTCTTGTGTACTAGCCCAATTGCTATTGGAAAAACCTAACAAATTCATGGTTTCAGGTCTTCTAGAATGTACAGCATAGTCAATGGAGCTTTGAGGTTACCTTAAGTTTTTTTTTTGCCGTCTTAAGATGTTTCTCTCTTAGAGCAAGCATAAATCGAGACAACACATAATAAATAATTAATAGCTTAAAATAATGTCAAGGACAATGTAGAAAGGAACATACCTCAACAAATAAAATATAGGAAAAAGCACCCCAATCACATATTAATTAAGTCCCCAATAGCCAGTAAAACAGCAAAAAGAAAAAAAAAAGGAGGGGGCATTGTGGGGTCTTGAGAAAAAATAAGAGGGAGAAATTATTCACATTTAGATCAGCATCATTGTCAGATAACTCATCAAGGTCCGCAAGGAAAGAATCGGCAAGAGTCGCCTGAAATTATAAGCAAAGAGAGGAAGTTAGCAGGTAAGTGGCTAATAAATCTTGTAAAAATGGCAGTAAAACCAATTATACTACAAGTAACTTGAGCAATATCTAAAATCAAACTAGTTCCTTCCCCTGCAGAAGAATCCATGACAATAATAGAATTTTAACAAGAAAACCATACATTTCCTGCAATTTCAAATCTTTCACTTAGGTGCTAGGGTTTCAATATACATCCGCAGAGCCATTCTAACGTACCAATGATGCAATATTACAATTCACAAATTATACCCACAGAACTATTAGATGAATTAACAAGTTATACCATGGAATCAACTATTAGTTACTCAAGAATCCAGGTACTTATGAAATGAAATAGAAACAGCATTAGTAATCCCAAAACTATAAAGATAATATTTAATAAAAAAAATCATGAAACTCGAAATAATCATAAAAACAAAGTTATAATTAACAGCAAATGTAAGAGAACTGAACAAACCATCGTTTAGCTCGAGATTCTGAAGAAGAAAACTAGGGTGCGCGCGCTATAAAATTTATTCCTGGGCAAGAACAATTAAAGAAAGCAAACAATTAGAGAGCCTTAATTTAATTAAGGAAAAAGGAAGCAGAAATCTGAATTGAGTCGTTACCTTAAGAAGAATCTATAATTCTTAGGAGACCGAGAACTGATATGGCTGGTTAAGGACGAGAAGCCAGAAGCTTTTTAGTTTTGTATTTTGAAAGAGAGTTCCAGGGGAAAAATAGTATTTGGTCTAAGAACTAATTTTAGAACTCCAATAATTATGCAATATTTGGTGGCAAAACAAGTTAAACCCTGCCCGCTAAAATTTTTGCTTGAAAACCACCAAATTTTTTAATTTTCAAATCCCACTTATTTCAAATCCCGCAAAATTTTTTTTTTCATAGATATATATTATTTTTTATTGCCTAATTTATATTTATACTTATGTTCTCCTCATTTTACATCAAAAGCAATAATTTTCAAATTTTACTATAAACTGAAAAATCATTAATTAATACTAAAACGTAAATACAATTAATATTTAATTTTTAATTACTAAAATATCATTTTATTACTTTTCTATAACAATTTATCTCATTTTATTAATTATTTATTTTTGTGCATAGGAGTAAAATAAAAAATGTATCGTTTATAATATAAGTACTTCTATTCTAATGTACTTCTATTCTAATTATCAAATTTGATTAATTTTCACCACTATTTTGTCACAGGTTTATAATATAAGTCAATAATATTTGAGCCTATGATGTATATATTTTTCCTAATTTACGACAACATTGTTGTCGCCAATTAGCTACAACGATGTTGTAGCTAATTAGCTACAACAATGTTGTCTCCAATTAGCTACAACAACGTTGTCACCAATTAGCAACAACAACGTTGTAGCTAATTAGCTACAACAATGTTGTCGCCAATTGAGCCATTTAAAAGAATAGTATATTTTACCTAATTTGCGACAACATTGTTGTCGCGAATTAACTACAACGATGTTGTAGCTAATTGGCTACAACGATATTGTCGCCAATTGAGCCATTTAAAGGAATAGTATATTTTACCTAATTTGCGACAACATTGTTGTCGCCAATTAGCTACAACAATGTTGTCGCCAATTGAGCCATTTAAAAGAATAGTATATTTTGCCTAATTTGCGACAACATTGTTGTCGCCAATTGAGCCATTTAAAAGAATAGTATAATTTGCGTAATTTGCGACAACATTATTGTGGCCAATTAGCTACAACATCCTTGTAGCTAATTAGCTACAACAATGTTGTCGCCAATTGAACCATTTAAAGGAATAGTATATTTTGCCTAATTTGCGACAATATTGTTGTCGCTAATTAGCTACAACGATGTTGTAGCTAATTGGCTACAACGATATTCTCCCCAATTGAGCCATTTAAAGGAATAGTATATTTTGCCTAATTTGCGACAACATTGTTGTCGCCAATTAGCTACAACAATGTTGTCGCCAATGGAGCCATTTAAAAGAATAATATATTTTGCCTAATTTTCGACAGCAACGTTGTCACCAATTAGCTATAACAATGTTGTCGCCAATTGAGCCATTTAAAAGAATAGTTTATTTTGCCTAATTTGCGACAACATTATTGTCGCCAATTAGCTACAATAATGTTGTCGCCAATTGAGCCATTTAAAAGAACAGTATATTTTGCCTAATTTGCGACAACATTGTTGTCGCCAATTAGCTACAACGATGTTGTCGCCAATTGAGCCATTTAAAAGAATAGTATATTTTGCCGAATTTGCGATAACATTGTTGTCGCCAATTGAGCAATTTAAAATAATAGTATATTTTGCCTAATTTGCGACAACATTGTTGTCGCAAATTAGCTACAACAATGTTGTCGCCAATTGAACCATTTAAAGGAATAGTATATTTTGCCTAATTTGCGACAATATTGTTGTCGCTAATTAGCTACAACGATGTTGTAGCTAATTGGCTACAACGATATTCTCCCCAATTGAGCCATTTAAAGGAATAGTATATTTTGCCTAATTTGCGACAACATTGTTGTCGCCAATGGAGCCATTTAAAAGAATAATATATTTTGCCTAATTTTCGACAGCAACATTTTGCCTAATTTTCGACAGCAACATTGTCGCCAATTAGCTATAACAATGTTGTCGCCAATTGAGCCATTTAAAAGAATAGTTTATTTTGCCTAATTTGCGACAACATTATTGTCGCCAATTAGCTACAACATCGTTGTAGCTAATTAGCTACAATGATGTTGTCGCCAATTGAGCCATTTAAAAGAATAGTATATTTTGCCTAATTTGCGACAACATTGTTGTCGCCAATTAGCTACAACATCGTTGTAGCTAATTAGCTACAATGATGTTGTCGCCAATTGAGCAATTTAAAAGAATAGTATATTTTGACTAATTTGTGAAAACATTGTTGTCGCCAATTAGCTACAACATCGTTGTAGCTACTTAGCTACAACGATGTTGTCGCCAATTGGGCCATTTAAAAGAATAGTATATTTTGCCTAATTTGCGACAACATTATTGTCGCCAATTAGCTACAACATCGTTGTAGCTAATTAGCTACAACGATGTTTCTCCAATTGAGCCATTTAAAGGAATATTATATTTTGCCTAATTTGCGACAACATTGTTGTCGCTAATTAGCTACAACGATATTGTAGCTAATTAGCTACAACAATGTCGTCGCCAATTGAGCTATTTAAAGGAATAGTATATTTTGCCTAATTTTCGACAATACTGTTGTCGCTAATTAGCTACAACGATGTTGTCGCCAATTGAGCCATTTAAAGGAATATTATATTTTGCCTAATTTGCGACAACATTGTTGTCGCTAATTAGCTACAACAATGTCGTCGCCAATTGAGCTATTTAAAGAAATAGTATATTTTGCCTAATTTGCGACAACATTGTTGTCGCGTTGTAGTAGCTAATTAGCTACAACGATGTTGTAGCCAATTAAGCCATTTAAAGGAATAGTATATTTTGCCTAATTTGCAACAACATTGTTTTCGCCAATTAGCTACAACGATGTTGTCGCCAATTGAGCCATTTAAAGGAATAGTATATTTTGCCTAATTTGCGACAACATTGTTGTCGCCAATTAGCTACAACGATGTTGTCGCTAATTAGCTACAACAATGTTGTCGCCAATTGAGCCATATGAAGGAAATAGTGTATTTTGCCTAATTTGCGACAATATTGTTGTCGCCAATAAAGCCATATGAAGGAAATAATATAATTTGCCTCATTGGCGACAACATTATTGTCGCTAATTAGCTACAACGATGCTGTCGCTAATTAGCTACAACGAATTTGTCGCCAAATCTGCTTTTTTTCGTCGTACAATTTTGCGCCAAAATTTTGGCGCCTGATTTTAGCAACAATAAGAATTTGTTGTCGTAATATTTTTTTCCCACCAAATCTTTCAATATTTGCGACGAAAGTCATTTTTTGTCGCAATGTTGTCGCTATATTGTGCATTTAGCAACGAATTTTATTGTTGTCGCAAATTTTCGTCGCTATTCTGCATTTTTTTTAGTGATTTTATTGTAGCCATCGGAATATCAGGCAAAGGATTCCTTAACTGTTAATATAGTCACTAAATAAAAATTTACATGAATTTAGTTTAGATTAACTTATAGTTTAATTAATTAATTGACTTAAACTAAAATTTATAATTTCATGATTTTAAATTAAAGTCAGAGAATAAAAATGGATTTTCAATTTTTTCAAGTTCCCTACGGAAACATAATTCCGTAAGGAATTTACTTACGAAATTGTATTTCTGTAGGTAAATTACCTACGAAATTGTGGTTTCGTAGGTAATTTCCCTACGGAAAAATAATTCCACAGGTAAATTACCGACGGAATATTAATTCCATAGGTAAATTACCGACGGAATAATTTTCCGTAGCTAATTTACCTACAGAACAATAATTCCGTAGGAAATTTTCCTACGGATATACGATTCCGTAGGTATTATATTCGTCATTTTTCTATTATTTTGAATCTTTAGACTTTTCACTTAGATAACTGTTCAGTCATTTGATTACCAAATTGTATAAGAAAAGAAATTTTCAATTTACTTTATATACTTATTTCTAGAAAAAAAATTTCATAATAATTACATATTTATAGGTTAAATTGTTTAGATAAAAATTTATTATTAATATAGTCACTAAATAAAAATTTATATGAATTTAGTTTAGATTAACTTATAGTTTAATTAATTAATTGACTTAAAATAAATTTATAATTTCATGATTTTAAATTAAATCGGAGAATAAAAATGGGTTTTCAATTTTTTTCAATTTTCCTACGGAACGATTTCAGTAGGTAATTTTCCTTCGGAATTATTTTTCCATAGGTAAATTACCTACGGAAAAATTTTCCGTCGGTAATTGGTTCCGTAGAAAATTTTCTATGGAAATACGATTCCATCGGTAATTTACCTACGAAAAAGAATTTTGTCGGTAAATTTTATGTGAAATTCTAGTTGTGAAGTATTGTGCCAAATTTACGTTGGATTTTTACAAATCCGTCACTAATTTCTGTCTGTAAATTTGGGCGGCAAATTGTCCTCCATTATTTACGATGGATTTATTATTTCATCACAAAATACATAATTTCAGACACTTTTCCCTGCGGAAAACATTTTTCCGTCGGTAATTGACTACGAAATATTTTCCGTTTGGTATTTGAGAATTTATATATATATATATATATATATAAATAATCGTAGTGCAAGGAATTATAAGAGGATAGTGTAAAAGGGAGCATAAATAATGCCTTGGCTCCTTTTTTTTTTCCTCTTTAAGTGGATGCTATGGCAATATTTGTTTCATTATATTACACATGGAATAACATAATATAATACTAACTAATACAAATACAGGGTTTGATAAATTTTTTTAAAAATTAATATTTTAATATGAAAATAATATAATATATGAAAAAAAATTGTATCCCAAATACTATGTATACACTACAAAAAAACTGTAAATTAGCGATGACATTATTTCCTTGCGAAAGTTTCGTGATTGTTTTACAATTCCGATGCGGCAAGCTTATTTTTTAGTTTTTTTGTTATGAAATAGCGATGGAATTAACAAACGGTCGCTAATTATTGGCGGAAAATTTTCATGACCTGTTTTACGATGAAATTAAGGACAAAAGTACCGTCGCTAATTTTTTTAATTATTTTATTCGTAAAATTAGTACTAGAAAATTTAGCGACGAAAGTTTAAGTCGCTAATTTTTGAGGGAAAATACTAGGGATGAGCATGGTTAACCGAAATTTAGGTTAATAGAAAAATCAGTTTTTAGGTTAACCGAATCGAAATTTTAGGTTTATGGTTTTTATTTTAAAAATCGGTGGTTAACCGATCTGAAACCAAAACCGAATATATATATATATATATATATTATGAATTATATTTTAAATTTAACACTTATATTTTTCAATTTTTGTGTAATTTATAAATTTTATGATATATAATTTTGTAAAATATATATTTTTAGTAAATAAATATTAAAATTATGTGCATAATTAGCGCTCTGTTGTTAGTTTTATATTGAATATTTTTAATTGTTATAATTAATTATGAAAATTTTATTTTTATTTTGATTATTTTAATGGATATTGTATTTAATTAGTATTTTTTTCATTTTTAAAGCATTTTTAACTATTAAAAATAATATTATAAATTTTATAATTTATTAAATTTATATATTAAATTTTTTAATGATTAATCGATAAATCGATTCGAAAAACAGAGTTAAAAATCGAAACTGATATAGCGGTTAACCGATAGTAATGGACTGGCTTAAGAAAATTATTAATGGACTGGTTAACCGATCCATGCTCATCCCTATAAAATACTGCGCCGCTTGTTGCGATGGTTTAGCGACGAAAAGCTAATAGTATAAGTTTTCGGTAAATATTAGCGACGAATTGCATAGTCGCTAATCCGTCGCAAATAAAATAAAAACATAGTTTTTTCTATTTCATGTATTAATGATATATATCACATGAAATTTATATTTTTTTAAATAGAAATTTGTAAAATATATTATAATTTTATAATAATTTTTTATCAATTATCTCAAAATTTAAAGTTATTTATTATAATTTTATAATAATTTTTTATCAATTATCTCAAAATTTAAAGTTATTTATTTAAAAAATTTACATTTTTGATAATAGCAATAAACTATTTGTTATAATTATTATATAATCACGTTATAAAAATTAATAAAAATAAATATTTATAAAATAGTAATATAAAGTTTATTATCTCATTTAAAATAATTATAAAAAATTTTATAATTTATTTTTATTTTGTAAAATTTTGACCAAATATTAAATTATTAAAAATTTTAATTATATATATATTTATCAAACCATTTTTAAATATAAAGACAAAATAATAAAAATTGGCAGGGACATTATAATTTTTTACTTTTATTTTTTCGCTTGCAATCGTATTATATCATAATTGTATAATTATATTTTATATTTAACTAAATATAATTTACTTCTAAAACCAGTGAAATTGACCTTTTCTTCACATATCTTAATAAATTATGTATTCATTATGAGTGATCACATAATTATCTATAATCAAATGAAAATTAGCATCCAAATAAATAGAATTATTTGTTCATTAAATTTTAACTTTTTTTTTCAAAAAATAAATAAATATGAACTTATCATAATAAATATAAATCTATGTCTAGTTATATGCGGTGGTTTTATAATGTCCAGAAATTTGTGTCGTCTGATAATACTTTTTAATGTGTGAGCAGTACTTTTGATACCGGTTCACGAGGATCAATTTATTGAGGAAATTATACGAGTGAGTATAATTTGAAGGTTGATGTGTGTGTGTGTGTGTGTATGTATAATAGCCACTTTAAATCATTTCAGGATAATAACATCCAATTTATAATAAATTCAAACATTAAATATACTTCAGAGTAATATAAGTATATTTTAGATTAGAACTCCCGCTCCGATATCATTTTTGTTATATATTTAGATAAAATTAGCAAAATTAAAAAATATTATAGACAGATGGATTTAATTAATTGAAAGACTTCCCAAGCATTAGGAGTACAATTATGATATTTAAAATGATATAATTTTGATGGTAGATTGGCCTAAACAATTTAATTTTTTAATTAACTATATTATATTTTTCAATTTATGAAAATTAAATTAAATATAGAAATATAAATTAAAATTCATAAACTTAAAAGTAGATCTTACCAAATAGAAAACAAAATTACTATTAAAAATAGAATGTGTTACGCCCAAAATTTTTGAGTCGTTTGAAAATATTTTAATAGATGAATAGTATTTTGACACCAGCTCATGAGGATCAATTATTGAGGACCCGATGAGTAAATATTTATGAAAAAAATGCTTAACAAGAGTTTAAATTTATGGATGATCTGCTAATAACTAATCACAATTAGATTAGTGAATATTAAAAACTTAGATAAGTTGCATAACCTAATAATTAATCACAATTAGATTAGCGAGAATATGCAACAATTCATTTCTGTTGGTATTGAATGGCTCTATAATTTCTGTATCTTTCAATCGTAGCTGAAGCATTTTTTTAATATAATCTTTTATACTTGTATTTTGTGATAGCTGAAACATGTTGAAATAGCCTTGCTGCTCAAACGTAGGGAGTTCATATGAGACCATTTGTTTTTGTAATATATCAAGTGCTGGACTGATAAGCAAACTTTTAGATGGTACATGGTCAAGAGTGCTAATTGATAACTTAGAAGTCCAACTTGGATAAGCTTATATTCCTTATTGTTGGATTTTTATTTAGTTTTAAAAATTGTTTGTGAAGCAAGGGTTAGATGTTCTGTTATAGTTTTGATAACAGCTGCCGGGTGCTGATGCATAGTCTATGTTGTAGTACTTATGCATTAACTTTTGAATTCACTTTGCTCTAGGAGGACTGCTGCATATATAAGTCAAATAGATAATTATATTGCCGAGCTTACAGTTTTTCGAGAAACCTTAGATTTTGCTGCTAGCTGCCAAGGCGCAAGTGAAGATTTTACAGGTTGGCTTATCTTTAAGGAATTTATAAAAAAATTAAATAAATTCATCACCTTATTGAAGTAACAATCTAATGCTTGGTCATGTCAGCTGGTTATCATATTTGGCAGTCTATTTTTATCCACAGATAGCTTGCATTTGTTATAACAATTTTTTTTCCTATGATTATCATATTTGGCATATATGCATGATTTACACCTAATTCATACTGACCTGAAGCCAGAAAATATACTTCTTGTATCTTCTGAATATATAAAGGTTCCAAGTTGTAAGGTATTTGGGCTTTTTAATTGGAAAATTATGTCATTTTAGATTTAGGTTTAGAATCGACTATAATGATAAAGAATGATCATAGCTGATTGATTTTAGTAGTACTGCATTAGATAATCAGAATGATCATAGCTCCATTGTGTCCACAAGAAATTACATAGCCCCTGAGGTTATTCTAGGTAACTAGTTACTGCATTTGCTTTTATGCATGTTCTGTTCTTATTCAAGCACATAAAGTTTGAGAGTTGAGGTTAGAAATACTTAAAAATATGTTTTTAAAGATCAAGAAGAAAGGTGGAACAGATTAAGAAGGGCTTGCATATTCATATGGACCCTTGATCTGGCAACTTGTCAGTGTCTTGACCTACTCTCAAAATAATGCAATGATAGTACCTGCCGAGAATCCCCTTCCCTGATCGTGATTGTTGGATTTACTTTTAATGATTTATCTTTTGTTTGTTTTCCTTTTAGTTTAGAAATCAATCACTTCATGGGAAACTATTTTCTTTGTCCTGTTTTTCTGTTAACAGTTGTACCAATTGTATCTGAGATGCAATCCCCTCAGTAATTATGCAGTTATGAATATCAGCTAATGGCTGGGGCATGAGCATTTTGGTCATAACAAATGGAAATATATTAAATGAACAAATGAACTGATGTTGTGATCTCCTCTTGTGATTGAGTCAGCATTATATGGTTTACTGCTGTCACAAGCTTCAGTTGATTTTTTTTTATTTTCTCTTAAAAAACATGTTAACAATGCTTGTGCCCTTTTTTCTATATGTGCTTTTGTATTTTAGATTTCCTTGGGATTATAGTCTAACTAATTGCAGTATTATGTACTCGGCATCGTATTTTCTAAATGGGGGTTGTTTCTTATGTTGCAGGTCTAGGCTGGACTTATTCATGTGACTTATGGAGTGTTAGTTGTATACTCATGGAGCTATGCTCAGTAAGTCTTGCATGTCTCAATATTTGCATGAACCTGGTTAAAATCGTGCTTTCTCAATATTAACTTTTAAGTTGTTTCAAAAGAAAAAAAAAGTTATTGGTCGAGTTAATTACTTACACATTATGATAGAGTAAACCAAAATTTTAAATGATATGTGATTGGTTGATATGTAAGAAGGGATATTCCAATAACAAAACAAATGGAGCAGTTTCTTGCAAACCAATAGTAGTTTCTAGGCAAAGACTATCGGTAAAGAGGAACTTCATTTAGACTTAGGGTATATTACTACAGCAATATTAGCTATGAGCTAATTCCATATTTGGTAGGAATTGTTACTTATTAATTTTAGGGAAATGGATTGTATAAACAATATTTTGTTTTATATATTATTTTTTATGTTAACTCTATATTTGTAATGAATTCATTACAATATATATATATATATATATATATATATATGAAAATATAAGATTATTATTTATATTTGCGTCTGTTATATATGAATTTTATAATATAAGATTATTATTTATATTGTGTACATGATGAAAATTTAAAAATACATTAAATGAAAAAAAATAAATAATGCAATAATTTGGCGACGGATTCGCGACAGCAACTGTCGCTACTGTATAAACATTAGAATTTAACAAATAATTAGTGATTAATATTTCGTCGCTAAATTTTACATTAAATTAATAATTAGCGACGAATTTCGCGACGGACAAGTAGTCGCTAAAAATTATTATTATAATACATGCGACTAAATATGAAAATAAATTAGCAACAGCACAAACAAATTAGCGATGAAAAAATTAGCGACTAATTTGGGATCCGTCGCTAATATATTACCGACTGTTCCTCTATTAGCGACGGATTTTGATAATTAGAGACGAAAATTGCAATCTAATTGGCATTTTTTTTGTAGTGATAGTTTAATATACTATGAACTCCTGAATTTGTGTAATATGGTATAAATCATATTAGAAAAAAAAAATCTCCATCGTCTTCTTGTCTTGCAGAGTGGCTGCATTTCTAGTATTTTCATCATCTATCACACTTTGCCACTACAGTCGTTGTTGGCACTGCCACCGCCAGCCCCACTACCACCACCACCCCCACACCACTGCTGTCGCTACCACCACCACACTATCACCATCACCATCACCACCATTACTACCATGGCAATGACCATTACCACACCAGCGTCACAACTGCCGCCACAAGTGAGATTCAAAATTTTTTTAAAAAAATAATAAAGTACACTATTGTGTACCAAATACGGCATAAAATATTACAACCCATTACAGTTTTGTACCAAATATTGTATATAATAATACAAGCTCATATAATACAGTGAACCAAACATGCTCTATAATCTTAGCATGAAAATTAATAAAATAATTGGATATTCTTTATTCTTTCCGTATATATATATATATATATATTAAAAGAGAGAGAAATGTTTAATAAAGATACAATATAGTGTAGCTTAATACAAGTTGAAAAAATCTTCCATAAATACTTTCTTTATTTCCTAAAAAGAACCTTAGAAGTTAGAATGTAAAAAAATTAAATTTTTAACACCTTTGAATTAAAGAAAAATTGGCTTTATTTTTTAGAAATATATATATATATATATATATATATATATATATGCACACGCACACGAACTAGGATGTTTTCGGAATATATGATTTTGACTTTATCTTTGCCCTTTCTCGTTTTTAGCTTTGAAGAATTCAAAGGTGGAAAGATCTGCTAGCCACTGTCTATTAATTATCCCTGTCTTCGATTCGCATAAGGATTAAGGGCATGAAATGACACGTGAAGTAAATTGTCTAAAAGAACTAGTATTAGCATTTCAATTCAAGTATTATATGATAAAAGAATTTTATCACTGTATGGAAATTCAATAAAACTAATTAATACTTTTTTCGTTTTCTTTTATCAATTATTTTTATTATTTTTATTAAAATTAAAAAATAATAAATAAATTTAAATTTAATATTAAATTACGTGATTAAAACTAAATTATTAAATCTGATTGGTTTTAATTTTGTTAAAAAAGTAAATTAAAAAGATAAATTAATTATATTGAAATTTTAAAAGTAATAAATAAATAAAATTTGAATTTATTTAAAAATGACAGATAAAAAAAAAGATGAAGTAATTAAAAAAATTATTAAAAAGAGTTTATTAGTTTAAAGTTTAAAATCCAAACGCTCAGAACTCAGGCCCCAATGGCATATGCATATATGCATCTAAACTAAATAAATATGTGGTTGAGAAATTTGAGAAATTCCAATAATTTGCATACTTTTCCAAAAAATAATTCAACGTTGACCCAGCGTAGGTGGTAGATACATAGGCTTTTTCATTTTAGGGAGAAAAAAATGAAGAGTTTAAAAGTTTAGGCGAACGGTCAGAGTCATTCCATGCACGAGCTTTCTTGACTTAGATGATCCATTAAATAATTAGTTGTCGAATTTATTGTTCTGAATACTCCACGATGTCAGACTGTCCTAAGACAGTTTCGCTGGATTTTTCGATATTTACATCATCCCAACGTTCAAATATTTATATTTTCATAAATTTTGTCATTTTGAGCTACTAAATTTACGATAAAAATCTTCCATAACCATTTTTGAAAATATTTGAGAAAATTCTTAAACTGGAAAGTTTCTTTAGTAAAGAGCTTTTACTAAAAATAAGAAAAGCCATTAAATGCTCAGTCAGCTCCACTTGTGTCTCTTTCATTGATCATATCCGTCGATCATCAAAAGATTTCACATACATCACCTTCCATCATATTCATCGGGAAGTCAATTTTGCAGCAGACTTTATGGCCCATTTAGGCCATGAATTCCCTCCAGGATATCATGTTTTGCTGTCACCTCCACTTGGATTAAAGATATGGCTTAGCCATGATGTGACTGGCGTTACTTTTGCTTGTTAGTGTCTGTTTGTGGGCATTGCTCACCTTTTATTACAAAAAAAAATAAGAAAAGCCATTTCTTCTTTGAAAATTTCAACATTCGAGTTTAATCCTTATATATATATATATATATATATATATATATATATATATATATATATATATATATATATATATATAATAAATTAAAAATTTTATTCATGCTTCAATTTTATTTTCCAAGCAGACTATAACAAAATCGAAAAGTTTCTTTATTTCTTTAAAAATCTTGTAATGTAAATTATTTATTTTGTTTATTGATTAACTAATAGTATTACAAAATTTTATGTTTACATACACAATTTCATTATGTTTATTTAGATGTAATATTTTAATAAAAAATTTAATGTAATATTATCATGAAACTATGAAAATAATAAATTAGTTCTTATCTATATTATAATTATAATGATTTCAGACATATTCAATTCAAACAGGCACAAAAACTCTTCATGAGTATAAACTATTTTAGAAAATTCCTATTAAATGGCCCTTAATTTAATTTAAGACCAAAAGCTAACTTATTAAAGTGCCAATGCTAAATTTAAACAACTTTTTACATGTAATTTTTTTTTTAAGAAAATCAAAGAGGGGCAGTGGCCTCGTATTCATACATTTAGTACCACCGCTGGTTGTGAAATAGAATTTGACAAAACTTTTATAAAACAAATATTTTATTTTTACAATTAGTCTATAGGATACTTGGCACATTTTTTGTTGCCAAAATAAGGCACCGGATAGAGCAAGCAAGACCGCAGCTAAAATAAATAGAAAAGTAAATTATTGTACTACAAAATCATACGAGTTTAATTTCCAGAAAAGACTGGAGAGGTTACAGCGGTCCCACTTAAAACCCAATCTCCTAGACAGAATTTAACTACAAGTATAATTTACGAGCACAATATCTGATATTGGTGCTTGCCATACATCATAATGAACCAATTCTAGAATGGCTTTGCTTCTAAAATTTGATGTGTTGAACTTCAATCGATGCTGCTTGCTTACAATACAATGCTAACAAAAGGATAGTGAGACCTTTGTGAGACCTGGAAGTAGATTTTTGTCTGCAAGAATCTTCATTCCTTGTTTGGACATATGCCCACTGCTTGTGGTAACAAATGCATCTCCTTCTTACAAAATCTCTCCCTTTATCATGTATAAACTTGCAGCTATTTTTTCTCCTTTCATAGGTACAAACGCGCCTCTTGATATCTTTAAGATCCCTTTCTCACCACTGAACTTGCACCTACGTCATCTAGTTGTCCTAAAGACAACAGGTTCTTCTTTAGGCCCTCCACATGCCGTACATCTTGAATAGTACAAATTGTACCATCATACATCTTCAGCTTAATAGTTCCAATACCAAAGATCTTCAAGGCATGATCATTACAGTTGTATACAGATCCTCCAAAAATAGGTTCATATTGATGGAACCATTCTCTTCGAGAGGTCATGTGAAATGTTGCTCCTGAGTCAAGAAGCCATACTTCTGCAAATCTTTTTCTGCCTTTATAAGTCGTTGCTGCTTCACAACATAGAGCATCTCCACCATCGGAACTACTTGCCATATTTCCTTGAGGAATGGAATCCTTTTTGTTTAGATTCCAACAATCCTTCTTCAAATGACCTTTTATGTCACAGTTGTAGCATTTAATGTTCTTCTTACTTCTCGATTTTGACCTTCCCTGATCGTGGCTCCCACTTGGGCCATGTTCCATTGATCTTTCTCTCATCACCGTCAAGACTTCTGCATGCTGTGAGCTTGCAAGCCTATCTTCCTTATTTTTGCGCCGACTCTCTTCTTCTAGAATAGCCGCTGCAACATTATCGAAGACTAGAGAATTCGTGTTATTTGTTAAATTGATGAACAGTGACCGTATACGTGAACAACCAAAGGAAAAACCTTTTCTGATGTGGAAGATCAGTCTATACTGCAACCACAGAGCATACTAAGACAAAAACTGGGCTCTGATACCACTTGTTGCCCAAATAAGGCACCGGATAGAGCAAGCAAGACCGTAGCTAAAATAAATAGAAGAGTAAATTATTGTACTACAAAATCATCCGAGTTTAATTCTCAGGAAAGACTGGAGGGGTCACAGCGGTCCCACTTAAAACCCAATCTCCTAGACAGAATTTAGCTACAAGTATAATTTACGAGCACAATATCTTACTACAACTATAATAAAAACAACTAAAATAAAGATAATAAAAAACAAAGAATTTTAACGAGGTTCAGCCAATTATACACACATCCTCATATGCTACTAAATATTATTTAACACAGAAGTTAAATAATACAAGATAGAAGAAAGTAAATTGGAATTGCTTGGGATGATTAAAACTAAAGTTAAGGGGCTATATTTATAAGTACATAAATCCCTTCCCCCTTTCTAATTTTAACGATGTGGGATAACTTGAAATTACTGTTTAAAAACACTGTTTGAACAGTAATTCTCACCTACTCCTTTTTTTATTAATTTTTAAAAGCGTGTGGGTCCCACCATGTGAAGGGAACCCGCCCCCAACATTTTTTACTATCAATTTTGCACATAAACAGAAAATTTAGAGTGTTAAATTTGTAGAACTTGACATCTGTGGGAGGCCCAACATCAAGACTAGTGGCTCAATATTATGTGAAAAAAAAAAAAGAATTTAAACTTAACTTAATTCCAAAAACTAATTTATGAGATGAAAATATTTTAAACTTTTATATAAAAAGTATTTATTTTTATAATTAATAAATGTAAGACAATTAATGTAATGCATTGTTTCATCTCCCCGTGAATATTTTCTTTGCTTAACAATGTAAAGTTTTCCTCCGCGAAAAAATAATAAAGAAATTATTTATTTAATATATAATTTACTAAAAAAATTATAATAGAGGAAATTATAAGTTTTCCTTGGTAATACAGTCAATTATTTTGGATTCTACCCTAAACAGGAATAATAAAATTCTAACGATAATAGAACACCTTAACAAGAGATGAAAGAATACTAATTTGAAATTACTAGAAGTTGGCTCGATGATCAGTAATTTATTAAAAATTTTGAATTTAAAAAAATATATTTTTAGTTGTAATTAAACATCTGTAAAATGAAAGTAAAAAATAGTAATTTGAAGTAAGAGTTACAATTCTATTTATAAGGATATTATAAAGGTACATTCAATATATATTAATTATAAATTATTACTATCTGCATTTCATTTTAAGTGATTATTATTTTCACAACTTTATTATTAAATATTTTTTTCGTAAAAAATTTTAAAAAAGTTATATCTACTCTTAATTATTATGCACTAATACATTTAATAATATTAAATTTATAAATTTATTAATTATATAAAAATTAAAACGGTCTACTTAAAATTAACTTTATTATTGAACTACCAGTACTTTATAGTTTTTACAAAACCAAGTAGTTCTGTACGCCCAATAAATTGATAAATAATCACTCATTTATAAATAATGATCCATTTAGACCTTGATTCAAAATGATCTGCACATTTATAATACAATCTAGACCTCAACCCGACCCATTTGCCACATATATTTTCCACCGCTACGACTTTCTTGCTCTTCAAGTCCTGTGAATTAAAGGCATATGTATGTCAGTAAACAAAGAAAATAAGTTTACATAGAGCAGATTGTGATGATTGGAAGAAGATAAAACGCTTCTTTAAGGGCAAAAGAATATTGCATCTGCATATACGCTGTTTGAGTCACTTTCTTAACAGTTCACTTTCAATTCATGCTTAATGAATTCAGTCATTAATTGGAGTTATCAACCATATTAATTAGGTTGTGATCTGCCGGCACTTAAAGTTGTCTTTGCCTTTCTTGTTTTTGAGTTCTACAGACCATTCAAATGCACATTTCATGCCTTTGTCCAAAGTCTTTACTATTTCGGATGCAGCTATCATTGTATTACATAAATTGCAAGTAAATCTTTATTATTTTGGCATGCGAATTTAATTACAGATTTCCATTATATGTCAAAATTTATTGTTTTTTTTTTAATTTAGCTATGATCCAATTAGCTAATACAAAATGATAATCTAATTCAATCTTTTTTATAATAAATGTCTATAATATTCTTCTAATAAAATTACTAATTTTTGAATTTGTATATACTATTATTATTGGAATTTAAAAGTACTTGAAATATATTGATAATAAAGAAAAAATAACACGATATTAAAAGTTAATTCAATAGTTTCAAATTGAATACAGCAATTAATCGGATGTTGTAAAAAAAAATTGATTTATTGATCCAAGATCCGACAGACCAAAAATGATTCCACTCAAAATAATGATCAGAAATAGATCCGATTTGAATCCGTTTAATAGATCTACTAAGATATGATAAAATTATTATTGAAGTGGTTAAGTTTGTAAGGAATATATAGTTTCGAAAAAAAAACAAGGTCTGTATGCAATAGCATAATTGAGTGAGTTGATAATTTCATAGAAAGCAAAAACAATTGTAAAGAAGAATTCTCATTTTATTTAAGAAATAATTTAAAAAATTGTTAATAATTTCCATTAAATTAGTGGAGGGACTGATTAAAGAAAAATTGGCTTTATGTTTACACGCACACGAACTAGGATGTTTTCGGAATATATGATTTTGACTTTGTCTTTGCCCTTTCTCGTTTTTAGCTTTGAAGAATTCAAAGGTGGAAAGATCTGCTAGCCACTGTCTATTAGCAGTTGACAAAGCCGCAGCAATTAATTATCCCTGTCTACGATTCGCAGAAGGATTAAGGGTATGAAATGACACGTGAAGTAAATTGTCTAAAAGAACTAGTATTAGCATTTCAATTCAAGTATTATATGATAAAAGAATTTATCACTGTATAGAAATTCAATAAAACTAATTAATATTTTTTTCGTTTTTTTTAACAATTATTTTTGTTATTTTCAGTAGGATTAAAAAATAATAAATAGATTTAAAGTTAATATTAAATTACGTGATTAAGACTAAATTATCAAATCTGATTGTTCTAAATTTATTAAAAAAATAAATTGAAAAGATAAATTAAATTATATTGAAATTTTAAAAATAATAGATAAATAAAATTTGAATTTTACTTAAAAATGACAGATAAAAAGAACAGATTAAGTAATTAAAAAAATTATTAAAAAGAGTTTATTAGTTTAAAGTTTAAAATCCAAACGCTCAGAACTCAGGCCCCAAATTAAATTAGAAGTTAGAATGTAAAAAAATTAAATTCTTAAACCTTTGAATTAAAAAGAGTTCCACAGACCATTCAAATGCACATTTCATGCCTTTGTCCAAAGTCTTTACTATTTCTAACGAAGCTATCATTGTATTGCATAAATTACAAGTATATTTTTATTATTTTGGCATGCGAATTTAATTACAGATTTGCATTTTATATCAAAATTTATATATATTTTTTTATTTAGCTATAATCCAATTAACTAATACAAAATGATAATCTAATTCAATATTTTTTCTAGTAAATGTCTATAATAGTCTTCTAATAAAATTACTAATTTTTGATATAGTATATACTATTATTATTGGAATTTAAAAGTACTTGAAATATATTGATAATAAAGAAAAAATAACACGAGATTAAAATTAATTCAATAGTTTGAAATTGAATACAGCAATTAATCGAATGTTGTAAAAAAAAAATTGATTTATTGATCCAAGATCCGATGGACCTAAAATGACTCCACTCAAAAATAATGATCAGAAACATATCCGATTTGAATCCGTTTAATAGATCTACTAAGATATGATAAATTTAATATTGAAGTGACTAAGTTTGTAAGGAATATATAGTTTCGAAAAAAAAAATGGTCTGTATGCAATAGCATAATTGAGTTGATAATTTCATTGAAAGCAAAAACAATTGTAAAGAAGAATTCTCATTTTATTTAAGAAATAATTTTAAAAAATTATTAATAATTTCAATTAAATTACTGGAGGGACTCATTCATAAAATATTGGGGCCAAGAGTTCCAAATAATTGAGTTATCAGCTGGTCTATTAATTAGTTACTCTTTATTTTGTTCCATACAATAAAATCACTGTCAAGATTATCCTTTTTTTTTCTAATTATTTTTTCCTTCAGATTAATATAAGTGTCACAATCCTAGAATTCTATCACTTTGAATTCCGGGGAACATGCATTCTTCCTACGCCATCTATTATTAATAATGATTTATTGCTTAGGGATATTCTTGGACTGTCCAATTCTCCAATTTAATTAGGCGTGTAAAAAAAATTAAAAAGTAAACATGATTTTCCTTTTTTACGAAGGCCTAGCAAGGAAAGTGAAAATTCAAATTCGAAATTTTCTAATAGGAAAAAACTATATTTTAGTTTTTGTATTTTAACAATTTTATATATTGAATTTTTATACTTTAAAAACTACATATTTAGTTCCTAAACTTTTAAAGAAAAACACATTAAGTCCAAAATAAACGACACAAATGATAGTGTAACACATACTCGGTTAAAGTCGCGTATAGTTTAACAGAACGCTATTGCTTTTAATATTCGTTTGAACTTAATGTGTAATTTTAAAAATATATATAGAGATTCAATATGTAAAAATAATAAAGTTTAAGGACTTGTGATTGATTATTTTTACCGTTAGGAATAGTTACATTTTCTGAAAAAACTGGTAACGTATCCAAGAGCCTCAAGCAGATGCTGGGTATTATTTTCTCTTCGGAAGTGATTGATTGGTTGATGCATTTTGCTACTGAAATGCTTTTAGTAGCTTTTGTGTGATTTTAAGCTTTAGATTAAAGGCATATGTATGTCAGTAAACAATGAAAATAAGTTTACATAGAGCAGATTGTGATTGGAAGAAGATAAAACACTGCATTAAGGGCTAAAGAATATTGCATCCGCATATTCTCTATTTGAGTCATTTTCTTAACAGTTCACTTTCAATTCATGCTTAATGAATTCAGTCATCAATTGGGGTTATCAACCATATTAATTAGGTTGTGATCTGCCAGCAACTAAAGTTGTCTTTGCCTTTCTTGTGTTTTAGTTCCACATACCATTCAAATGCACATTTAATGCTTTTGTCCAAAGTCTTTACTATTTCTGATGAAGCTATCATTGTATTACATAAATTGCAAGTATATTTTTATTATTTTGGCTTGCGAATTTAATTACATGCAGATTTCTATTTTATCTATCAAAATTTATTTTTTAAAAAAATTTAGCTATAATCCAATTAGCTAATACAAAATGATAATCTAATTTAATCATTTTTATAATAAATGTCTATAATACTCTTCTAATAAAATTACTATTTTTTGAATTTGTATATACTATTATTATTGAAATTAGAAAATACTTGAAATAAATTGATAATAAAGGAAAAATAACATGACATTAAAAGTTAATTCAATAGTTTCAAAATAGACCAATTAATCGGATGTTGTAAAAAAATATTGATTTGATCTGAGAACCGATAGACCTAAAATGACTCCACTCAAAAATAACGATCAGAAACATATCTGATTTGAATCCGTTTAATAGATATACTAAGATATGATAAAATTAATATTGAAGTGATTATGTTTGCAAGGAATATATAGTTTCGAAAAAAAAAACAAGGTCTGTATGCAATAGCATAATTGAGTGAGTTGATAATTTCATAGAAAGCAAAAACAATTGTAAAGAAGAATTCTCATTTTATTTAAGAAATAATTTAAAAAAATTGTTAATAATTTCCATTAAATTAGTGGAGGGACTGATTCATAAAATATTGGGGCCAAGAGTTCCAAAAAATTGAGTTAACAGCTGGTCTATTAATTAGTTACTCTTTATTTTGTTCCATACAATAAAATCACTGTCAAGATTATCCTTTTTTATCTAATTATTTTTTCCTTCAGATTAATATAAGTGTCACAATCCTAGAATTCTATCACTTTGAATTCCGGGGAACATGCATTCTTCCTACGCCATATATTATTAATAATTATTTATTGCTTAGGTATATTCTTGGATTGTCCAATTCTCCAATTTAATTAGGCGTGTAAAAAAACAGAAAAAGTAAACATGATTTTCTTTTTTTTTTACGAAGGGTTAGAAAGGAAAGTGAAAAATCAAATTCGAAATTTTCTAATAGGAAAAGACTATATTTTAGTTTTTGTATTTAAACAATTTTATATATTGAATTTTTATACTTTAAAAATTACATATTGAGTTCCTAAATTTTTAAAGAAAAACACATTAAATCCAAAATAAACGGCATAAATTATAGTGTAACACACACTCAGTTAAAGTCGTGTATATTTTAAAATAACGCTATTGCTTTTAATGTGTTTGAACTTAATGTATAGTTTTAAAAGCATATATAGAGATCCAATATGTAAAAAATTAAAATTTAAGGATTAAATTATAGATTTAGCCTTTCCTAATACATTCATACCATGCATGTCTAATATCGGAATGTCCATATGCCCATGGTTTTAAGAAACGTGATGATTTACTATAATGTTAGATATAGCAAATCAACCATAATGTAAACAGTAATTTATACATCAATATATACTTGCATTATTTTTTAAATTCTTTAGTTTTTATTGTGTCACATTAAATTTTTAAAGGAAAAATTCATAATTTGGTCCCTATACTTTAACGATTTTACAAATTGCATCCGTATACTTTCAAAATTATACATTAAATAATCGAATTTTTCAAAGAAAAAACACATTAAATCCAAAATAGATGGCACAAATGGCGGTGTATATAAACGCGGTTAAAGTCACTTGTACTTTAATGGAATGTTGTTATTTTTACGTTTATTTGAACTTAATGTGCTGTAATTATATGCATTAAGTCTAAATAAAAAATTAATAAAAAAATAATTGACGAATTCAATTATTTGGATACTCTTTTTCTAAATAATTTTATCGATGCTATTAATTTTCTTTTCTAAATTTTTATAAAAATTATTCCACTTTCAAAAGAATTCCAATAAGAATACCTATGAATAGTCGCGGTGCAAAAAAGATGTTACATTTATAAATAATATTCACATTGTAAAAAAGATGTTACATTTATAAATAATATTCACATTGATGTCATTTATGATATTTGATCTAATTGTCAGTCCAATCAGATTTAGATCATTACAAAAGAGAAAGATCCATAAAAAAAATGCAGAAACAAAATGAAAAGTTAGTTTGAAAATAGTCAAAACAGGAGAAAATAAAACCAATACAACACAAGTAAATCCTCTAATTTTTAAGGGACTCATTTTTGTGGATATTTTGTTTACTTTATCATTTTTCAATTAAATACCCAAACAAATTAGCCAAACTTAAAATTAGGAAAAACCTCTTTCTGTTGCTATAATTTAGTTAACTACGCAAAAAAAAATTAAAATAAAATAAATAATATTAATGTAAGAACCAAAATAATTTTCCAAAATTGTTTGCAAATTTCTTAAAAAAAAAAAGAACGTGCAAGTTCGTTTATATATTATGATTAATCCCATAATATTAGTTAAAAGAAATAATGTGCATGAGATAAATCATACCTATATATAGAGCTGGTCTATCATAGAAGAGACCTATATACTCCAAAATTTCATTTACACACTGCAAGTTAAGGTCTTCACATCATGTCATACCTTCATATCAAACATCAAAAAAATATCAAAGTCAGAGGTCAAAAAAACAAAGAATTTAATCTTTGACAATTATGAATAACTACTATCCGAATTGTTGAACTCCAATGTCCCTAAACTTTTGAGATTGAAAACGATTCTCACCTATTATTATTTTCCAGTAAACATGCAATGAAGCAAAATAACAATCTTAATAAAAATTTATAATAATAACATGACATGGATAATTTGATTTTCAATAAAAAATTATATTTATTGAAATAAAAATGTAAAATAAATAAAAAAATTAAAAATAATAAAAAAAATTCAGATTTATACGAATATGAAAATTATTAAAAAAAAAGTTGTAAAAAAAATAAAAAATATACTAAGATTGAAAAAACAAATCATAACTAGAAAAAGAGAAATAGAAATGGAACAACTATTTGTCGATGGACCGGAAATCGTCCTGATCAACTTTTAGAGTCCAGCTGCCTATAAAAGCTCATTATCAATCCTCTTCCCAAAAAAGAATAATCGAACTCAAAAAAAAAAAAATGGTTTCATCTTCGTTCTTTATGATTCTTTTATTCTTTATAAACTTGGCTTCATTATTCCATAGTTCAGCTGCTATTTCACTATGCCATGCCGATGAAGTCTCTGCGTTATTGCAATTTAAGGAGAGTTTTGTAATTCACAAGAAAGTTTCTGATGATCCTCTCGCTTCTCCCAAGACTGAATCATGGAAGTTCATTAATGGAGGAGAATACGATTGCTGTTCGTGGGATGGGATTAGCTGTGATATGCGCTCTGGTCATGTTATAGGGCTTGATCTCAGTAGTAGCTTTCTCTATGGTTCCATAAATTCCAGCAGTACCCTCTTCAAACTTGTTCACCTCCGCACCCTTAACCTTGCCTTCAACCATTTTAGTTATTCTCACTTACCATCTGACTTTGTCCATTTGCAGGCTCTCACCTCTCTCAATCTCTCCTCTTCTTCTTTTTCTGGCCAAATCCCTTCAACTCTTTCTCAACTTCCCAATCTGTCACAGCTTGACCTCTCCAAGAATGACCAATTATTTCTCAAGAATCATGATTTTGAAACCTTACTTCAAAATTTAACGGCGCTAGAAGATCTAACACTTGATTTTGTGGATATATCATCCTCCGTACCCAACATCTTGGCAAATTCATCTTCTCTGAAATCCCTTAGTTTGGAGTTCTGCAATCTATTTGGCGAATTTCCAACCAGGGTTTTCCAAGTTCCTCACGTACGAGCTCTGGATTTAACAGGGAATTGGAACCTAAAAGGTCATCTTCCTGAATTTAATTCCAGTAGTTCACTTGAGAAACTTGTGCTTGCAGGAACAAGTTTCTCTGGGAAACTGCCGGATACAATCGGAAACCTTGGTTTGTTGAATGAATTGTGTATCTACAACAGTGACTTCTCTGGTCGGCTTCCGTCCTCACTTGGAAACCTCACACAACTTGTTTATTTAGATCTCACGGCCACCAGTTTTGATAAACAAACATCCTCTTCCTTGTCATGGCTTCCTAAGCTAAATAAACTCCGAGCCTTGGGCCTCACCTCCATTAGCTTCAACGACGGTATCACTCCTCAGTTTGCTAATCTAACCCAACTTGCTACCTTGCGTCTGGAGCATAATACTATAAATAGCCCAATCCCTTCTTGGCTTGCGAATATGACGCAACTGAAGCTGTTAAACCTTCAACATAATCAACTTCAAGGCCCAATTCCAGATTCCATATTCCAACTTACAAACCTCCAATACCTTGATGTTACTTATAATAATTTGAGTGGCACAGTGGACTTTGCCAGCTTTCTTAAGATAAAAAACTCAAGACAATTAGGTTTGACGGGGAACAATTTATCATTGCTCCTTGACAACGTCAACTCTAATGCCACTACTCATAAGTTTTTCTTCTTGGGATTAGGATCTTGTAACTTAACCCACTTTCCTTCTTTTCTGCAAGAACAAGATCAGCTGCAGATACTGGAATTAACCAACAATTCCATACATGGTGAAGTACCCAAATGGGTTTGGAACAAGAGCAAACACAGCTTAGAGATTATTGATCTTTCTAATAACCATCTTACAGGTTTTGAACAAGAATCGATCTTTCTTTCATTGTCTAGATTATCATATTTGGATCTAAGTGGTAACAAGTTGCAAGGATCACTTCCCTTGCCACCACCATCCATCCAAATGTATAGAGTGGCAAGGAACAACTTGGCAGGTCAGATTTCTCCAAATGTTTGTAATTTGAATTCTCTGTATGGCCTTGATTTGTCCTTCAACAACTTCACTGGTGAGCTTCCTCCATGTTTAGGGAATTTCAATAATTTTCTTGAATATATAAATCTTGGCAGCAACAGTTTCCTGGGCACTATTCCTACAAGTTTCACAAAAGAGTGCAGAATCAAGATGCTTTTCTTGGATTCCAATAAGCTGCAAGGACAATTACCAAGATCATTGACCAATTGTAGACAGCTTGAGTTTCTGATTTTAGGAAATAACCAAATCAATGATATATTTCCATCATGGTTGGGGCAACTCCAAGAGCTAAAGGTTCTCATTCTGAGATCAAATCAATTCTATGGCGTGGTAGGGAATCAAGTAAGTGACGATGACTTCCCGAATTTACAAATTGTCGATGTCTCAGATAATTACCTAACAGGGGAATTGCCATTCAAATATTTCCTGAGTTGGAATAAAATGAAGATGGTGGATCAAGATCAATTAAAATATCTTACTGCATTTTTTATTCCGCATTCAACCAGGGTCGCCGTGCCCGGTGATAATCCTTATTCTCTGTCAATTACAAACAAAGGAGTATTACTAAACTACTCGAAGATTCTTCAATGTTTTGTGGCCGTTGATTTTTCAAGTAACAGATTTGAAGGAGAAATTCCAAATATCATAGGGAGGTTAAGTGGCCTTCGTTTGCTCAATCTTTCCAACAATAATCTCAGTGGTGGAATCCCTTCATCCTTGGGGAATCTAACAAAGCTTGAATCTTTAGACCTGTCTCAAAACAATCTCTCTGGATCGATCCCTCAGCAACTAACCCAATTGAATTTCCTTGAAATTTTCAATGTGTCGAACAACCATCTTGCAGGTCCAATACCACAAGGAAAGCAATTCGATACATTTCAAAGCAATTCATATGAAAGCAATCCAGGCCTGTGTGGCAATCCTTTACCAGGGAAATGTGAAAATTCAGAAGCATTACCCCCATCACCTTCAATTTCTGGTGAGGTTGAGTCGGATTCTTTCTTTGATTTTGGTTGGCAATCGGTTTTGATTGGCTATGTAAGTGGGTTGATGATTGGAGTAGTGATTGGACATATTGTGACCAAAAGAAAATACAGATGGTTCGTGAAAACTTTCAGAGTAAGACAACCAAGAAGGAGAAGAAGACAAAGAGTGGGATCCTCGTAATTTGGAGTAGATATTTTTTTTTCTTTTAAGTTTTGTAATTGAAGTGCATTGTTTTTTTTTTTCGTTGGTTTTGTTGTTTGCCATCAAGCTGAGATTTTTTAATCAAAAAATTAATTTATGTATCAAAAATTATATTTTACGATCATATTTTTTTTAAATCAATAACAATACAAATAACTTAGATTTATTTATTTTTAAATTTTTTAACAAAATTAATATAATACCATATTATATACCAAACACAATATAAAATATTACAGATTCTTATATTTTAAAAAAAAATATTACATATTAATACATTTTTACATAAAAACATTTATATAATAATAAGATAAATTCAATTTTTAATTTTAACTCTATTAAATATTAAAGAAAAGCTAAAATATAATTTTGAATAAAAATTTTAGTATTTTCGTTAGTTTTAATGGAATTATTAATGGAAGGGCCAAATTAGAATGTGTCTAAAACTTTAAGGGTCCAATTGTTATATTTTAAATGATAGGATTTTAATTGTCAATTGATTCAAATGTTGGTTTTTTTTAAGCTATCCCTGAAAAAAAAAAAAAAAGCTTAAGTTGGAAATTTTTTTTTTTTAATTCGAAAATCGAAACTGAAATTCAGTCGTGGAATAAAACTTATACCGCAGAATTAAAGTTTATTAGTAGCAAAAGGGCTTTATTTAATAGATAGCTAACAACTTCATATATAATCAAAGCAAATATGCAGAAATAAGTGTAAATTTTATTTTATTTCAGAGATATTCCTGGTAATGATTCAAAGACCCTTCTGAAATTAGATGAGGTCTTGCAGTTCAATTCTCCATCTCTTTTTCCGTTTCAGCAAATAGATCATCATCTCTGGTTTGTACAATCATATTTACAGAGCATTGCTCCAATTGAAGGTCAAGACTGCAAATTGATTCATAAACTCAGCTTAAGAATATCAAGCTTATTCTCCACATTTATACCCAAAATGAAAATGAAAACATTCCACCTCATCAGAATAAAGTGAAATTATCAGCTCAGATACATAATATTTTGCAATGTGCAAAATTTGGAATCCAAATTAGTTCTTCGAAAGATAGGAGAAAATCAGCATCCTGTATAGTTTACCTATGTACAACCTGAATTAGACCGAAGAAGCTAAGTTGAAGATTTGAAACGATTCACTGGAGCATTGAGGGAAGAGAGGTATGAATAATCTGCCTTGTCGATGCCGCTGAAAAGGTAACCAAAAGGAGGCATTTCTAAGTACTTGCCAGAACCAGGGGCGACCTTCAGTTCATCGTCTTTCCAAACAACTCTTCCTCCTGCAATTGTCACTTCAACCTTGCCCTGCCAACAGAATCTAAAATTTTTCAAAAACATTATTTAGAATGACTAGGAATACATGGCAAACATGGAACGCAGGCCCTGCTTGAAAGAGCAAAAATGTGGCAGTAATTTTAAGTCCTTCCAGGATTGAATGACAAAAATCTCTTCAATGTACCATACTCATGGTCATTATGCTTGGCCACATTAACTGATTACCCATTGCTAGTGGAAAATTAAAAATACGTAAACATCAGTGAATGTGATTCTGCTTAATGTGAACATGAAAATGTACCATGAATTGCATATGAAAATCTCTTTGCATATGGTATTTTAAATATAATTTATATTTTTGTCCCCCTTAATTTTAAATTCTAGCATCGCCACTGCAAGTACTTGTGATCCACTACACTTTTCTCACCACCTACCATTTTGAATATGTCTTGTTCTTTGCTATCACCATTTGGATAAACTCTGGAAAGTATTGGATGCAACATAGCAGATTAAGCAGCAAATAATTCAAAACTATGATGTGCACCAGGGACACCAATAAATCAGGGAATGAAAACATCACAAACAGAAAGAAATAATCAAAAAGCATATGATCATTTATGTTTTAATCATTTTCCAGGTCTTGTTGGAGTCAAATCGGTGCAAGGCCCAACGGATACAGCAACTGATAATGAAATTTTTAATTTCATATGCATAGACAAAATGAAGAGTACAGTGTTCAGTATGATAAATTACCTTTCCTTTCCTACCCTCATAGTCATTTGTATCTGTTCGGGAGTGGTGAGACTTGGCACTAATTTCAAAACTTGAGTTTGGATTTAGTATAATTATATCTGCATCAGATCCAGCAAGAATTGCTCCCTTTCTTGGATATATATTGAAGACCCTAGCACTAACATTCCACAAGAATCCACAATAGCTTACTACCATCATATCCCAAACCAAATGCATCCACTCCTCAATTCCTACACTTCCAATTGCCAAGTATAGCAAAACTAAAACAGTTAACCAGAGTCAATATAATGTAAACATACATTTGACTTGAGCAATAGGACCACTTTTCTATCACCATTGACACCATTTGGAATTTTACGGAAATCTTCAATCCCGAAAGCTTTTTGTGTAGAATTAAATACACAGCGATCAATTCCTACAAGCTGCAAAATATAAAATTATCATAAGGAACATATAACGGACCTGTTGAATGAGGATATTAAAAAGACATCCTAGCCAATCAGAGATGCAGAAAAATATCTATATCTTTGAAACAGTTATAATTATATATATTGTAAACAAACTGTATGAACTAATTCAATAATAATTAATAAAACTCATAAAGTATGTAGTGCTGGATCTTGCTTTGATGCAGTGGTGAATTCGAGATCCCAAAGCTTAGAATCATCAAGAACTAATCCAGAAACAACTGGCTCCACGATCACCCTCTGCGCTGCAGTTTGAAGAAAGTGGCAAAGCTCAAATAAATATAGCAATCATAGCAGTTAGTTTCCTAACAAGAAAACGAATCACAACACACTTTAACTTCTCGCTCTGAGGATGTGCAACTCTCTAGAAGTTCAACATCGTAGCAAATATGAAAGGCACACAGTTGAAAGTTGATTAATTCTTGTTAACAATAGCCATAATATTAGTTTAAAAGCTCCTGTGACCCAATTAACTGTGATTAGATTAATCCTGTGATATGGTTGTGTCGACCTTTTGATGATACATAGGTAAGAAGAGAAGCCTTCGCAGTTCTTATAATCCTAGGGTGACTATGGGAATTATCTGTTGCCCCCACAGACAACAACTAATAAGCCTTTGCAATTTCCATGAACTCTTTCAATGATGCTACTATGTTTTACAAGTTAACAGCTCATGCACTCATCAAAAAGTAAGGCATGTATACAACTGTGGGTCAACATAATGATGAAATACTCAGCAAATCATGCTAAAAGCAGAATAATTTGCATCTACACAAACTTTAAATTTATTGGGTAACGTTCTTAATAATCACTAAGTTTTACAATAACAATTATTTTGGTGAAACTTAAACATTTTACACATGCCTTTCCTTCATTGGCTCTCCAACATTCGCTACACAATTGAACAAAATATTTTGCAGGCAATTGGTACTTAAAAGAAGAAGAAGAAGAAGAAGAAGAAGAAGAAGAAGAAGAAGAAGAAAAAGAATCAGGAATGTAGTTTTTGTTTAATCTTCAATATTTAAGTTGAACTAGACATTTTCTACGAGAATGTAATGACCTTTAAATTTGATGGTTAGCAGATAATGCTTAATTTTTTCGGATGACATTTACATCAAGGCTACAACATAATAAATCATTTTAAATATTTCTTTCAATATGAACCACCCTCATGTGATAACAAAATTATGGTCATATACCTCCCTAAAAAGGAAAATTCATGCACATGAATTTATATGCTATTAGTAATTGCAATTTGCTACCACCAATAGTTTTAACTACCACATCAGATCAACTAGCACAACAAATTCAACCCACCACATTAAATCAACTACTGAAACTAATTCAAAGCACCTCATCAAATCAAATTGTAATATGTCAAGAATGCAAACCTGACTTTCGAGCTTTAGCTATTTCTTCCATTGCATCAATGCTCATCACATGAACCACATAGAGAGGTGTGTTAACAAAAACTGCCAAATGAATTGCACGAGAAGTTGCCTCGCCTTCAAGCTGCAGCATCAGCTATATTATACAAGAAAATTAAACTATTGTTGAAATAGTCATGAATAGTAAAATAAGATATATAATATCAGGAATGTGTTAATATGTATAAAAAATGCAAAAAATGCATTCCGAGGTCCCTTAACTTTCATATTTTTCTGCATTAAGTCCTTGTAAAAAAAAATCACACATTAGGTCATTTTACTTATAATTTATTGCATTAAGTCCGTATGGCCCTCAAGATTTGAGCGTGTTGCTCACACTTATCAGCTCCGCTGCATAAGGACCAGATGTGCAATAAGTCATAAGTAAAAGGGACCTAACTTGTAATTTTTTGTATATGGATTTGATGCAAAAAAACGTGAAAGTTTAGGGACATAGGAATGTCTTTTTCCAGAACAGAACAACACTGAAACTATGAGCATTAACCTACATGATGCAACTAACTAACAAATACAAAAAATTCCAGTTAGCTTCTGCAAGGGCATATTTAATGTTAGAATCCCATTAATCATGCAAAGGGTGTAGAAGTCGAATTTAGCCTCCTTAAAAATTCAAAAATTGGAAAAGTAGTTACACATGGAAAGCTCAAAAATGGAATACAGGTACCACACTAATGTTCTATAAAGCAACTATAAGAAACTAATGCCAATTGTTTTCAGCAGCATTATCTTCCTTTCCAAGAGCAACAACAACTTTCTTTAGAATGGCTTCAGTTTGCTGGTGAGCATTCTCCACAGCCTTAGCTATGGCTTGCCATCTCTAACCATGCTTCAATTTAGTGGCAATACACCTCAACGAGCCCCTAAGCCACCTGGATTGTAGTTTGCACATTCTTGCATACATTCAAATCATGTACAATAGGTCTTCATATGCTTGCACAATGTACAATTCGTGCATGCTTCTACATGTATTGCTTTGTGCACACACAACATTTTGTATATATTGTTGTATAACCTTGTAGGCGAGGCAAAAGTAGTCGAAGTCAAGCCTACAACACGCTGCACAACCTCGAAGCTAGCCAAAAAAAAGGAGAAAAACAAACAAACAAACCCGCCGAGAATAATTACAAGAGGATGGCCATCCAAGTTCAAAGACAAATCCCTATCATGCAAGCTTACAAGAAAGTCAATATCTACAGTAATTATAATAACATACTAACGTTAAGTCCTTTTCGCAGGCACCTAAGTCCTCTTAAGAGTCACTTATCCGGGTTAGATAGGCCAACAGATGGCGTTGACCGTGGCATTTCTTCCATCATCATAGATTCCACAGGCTATATAATCAGCTGGTGTTTCTTTGGTCGATAAGTGATCTTCATGCCAACAGATGGCAAGGGTTAACTGAGGTAGTACTTCATGCCGACAAATGGCATTGATCTTCCTTAAACCAACTAGGTTCTTCATGCTGACAAATGGCATTGACCGTAGTGTTTTCTTCCATCATCAAAGATTCAACAGGCTGTATAATTAGTTGGTTTTTCTTTGGTCAACAAGTGAACTTCATACCGATATATAGCGAAGGCCAGTCGAGGTGGTTCTTCATATCGACAGATGGTGTTGAGCATTCCTCCAACCAAGTTTTTCATACCAACAGATAGCATTGATCGTGATGTTTCTACCGTCGTCAAGGATTCGACAGGCCGTATAATCAGTTGGTGTTTCTTTGGTCGACAGGTGATCTTTATGCGAAAAGATGGCGAGGGTTAGTCGAGGTAGTTCTTCATATCGATGGATGGCATTGAGCATTCCTCCAACCAGGTTCTTCATACCGATAGATAGCATTGACCGTGGTGTTTCTTTCATCATCAAGGATTCGATAGGTCATATAATTAGCTGGTTTTTTTTGATAAGTGATCTTCATACCGATAAATAGCAAGGGTCAACCGAGGTAGCTCTTTATGCAGACAAATGATGTTGATCATTCCTCGATCCAAGTCAATCAGGCCAACAAATAGCAACTATTGTTCAACTCATCCTGATTCTGCATGCCCACAAATGGCGCTAATCAAATTCATCCACAACAATCAGAGATTCACTGCCTTCGGTACACATCTTTTATCGTTTTACTCTGAATTTTGGCTCACTTTGATACTAGTGCACCAGTTCTCCAAGATTGGAGGCAACTGTAGATACCATGATATGAGATAGCCTAAAATAGGGTCATCCGATGATGAGAAATCGGTATATTTTTTTACCAAAAGCACAAATTTCAAAGCTTTGACCTTGATTTTCATATTTATAAATGTTTTTATGAGTTTTGATTTTTCTTTCCAAAAGTTTGAGTAAGAACTTTAAAAAATCCTTATTTTGACCTCTGATAGTGTATGATTTCCGGTTAGAGAAAAGAAACATTATGACTGTCTCTCTCTTCCAAAATAATTTTGTTTCTATTTTCACACTTAAAAAATGGGGGCCATGCAGTGGCGAAGCTAGAATTGAAAATTAAGGGGGGCAAAAATATAAATTATATTTAAAATTAAAAAATAAATTTAGAAGAAAGGGGGCAAAATAAAATTTTAAATTAATAAAATTGTTTATTTAATATATATGCATTTAAAATAAAAAAAAATTAAAAAAATTGCCCCCCTTCCTTTCCACCTAGCGTCGCCACTGGGGCCATGGACCAAATAAATTCTATGTTGACACTCAATTAAAATTGACACATCATATATTATATCCACTTTCCCTAGTTATTTTTAATATGAGAATTATTAAAGCAATATTGAACTTGAATTTAACCTAACAAAATAAAATTCACTTTATTATGCATAACATATAATAATAGCATTAAAATCATAGTAAGGCAAGTATTAACATATTTTAAGCAGCTGAATATCGGTGTTGTTGAACCTGGGAGACACATTAGCATTGAGTGGAATTTTCATAACCGTAGTTGCCTCATGCTTTTCAGACAAATCAACAGTATCTCCATCCACAGCTTTCCATTCCAAATTAATTCCATACAAAATTGACAACAAAATACTCCTATTGTGTTTAGGGTTTAGGGTTTAGGGTTTATACAATACAATGCTCACATTTTTTACTATCAATTTTGCACATAAACAGAAAATTTAGAGTGTTAAATTTGTAGAACTTGACATCTGTGGGAGGCCCAACATCAAGACTAGTGGCTCAATATTATGTGAAAAAAAAAAGAATTTAAACTTAACTTAATTCCAAAAACTAATTTATGAGATGAAAATATTTTAAACTTTTATATAAAAAGTATTTATTTTTATAATTAATAAATGTAAGACAATTAATGTAATGCATTGTTTCATCTCCCCGTGAATATTTTCTTTGCTTAACAATGTAAAGTTTTCCTCCGCGAAAAAATAATAAAGAAATTATTTATTTAATATATAATTTACTAAAAAAATTATAATAGAGGAAATTATAAGTTTTCCTTGGTAATACAGTCAATTATTTTGGATTCTACCCTAAACAGGAATAATAAAATTCTAACGATAATAGAACACCTTAACAAGAGATGAAAGAATACTAATTTGAAATTACTAGAAGTTGGCTCGATGATCAGTAATTTATTAAAAATTTTGAATTTAAAAAAATATATTTTTAGTTGTAATTAAACATCTGTAAAATGAAAGTAAAAAATAGTAATTTGAAGTAAGAGTTACAATTCTATTTATAAGGATATTATAAAGGTACATTCAATATATATTAATTATAAATTATTACTATCTGCATTTCATTTTAAGTGATTATTATTTTCACAACTTTATTATTAAATATTTTTTTCGTAAAAAATTTTAAAAAAGTTATATCTACTCTTAATTATTATGCACTAATACATTTAATAATATTAAATTTATAAATTTATTAATTATATAAAAATTAAAACGGTCTACTTAAAATTAACTTTATTATTGAACTACCAGTACTTTATAGTTTTTACAAAACCAAGTAGTTCTGTACGCCCAATAAATTGATAAATAATCACTCATTTATAAATAATGATCCATTTAGACCTTGATTCAAAATGATCTGCACATTTATAATACAATCTAGACCTCAACCCGACCCATTTGCCACATATATTTTCCACCGCTACGACTTTCTTGCTCTTCAAGTCCTGTGAATTAAAGGCATATGTATGTCAGTAAACAAAGAAAATAAGTTTACATAGAGCAGATTGTGATGATTGGAAGAAGATAAAACGCTTCTTTAAGGGCAAAAGAATATTGCATCTGCATATACCCTGTTTGAGTCACTTTCTTAACAGTTCACTTTCAATTCATGCTTAATGAATTCAGTCATTAATTGGAGTTATCAACCATATTAATTAGGTTGTGATCTGCCGGCACTTAAAGTTGTCTTTGCCTTTCTTGTTTTTGAGTTCTACAGACCATTCAAATGCACATTTCATGCCTTTGTCCAAAGTCTTTACTATTTCGGATGCAGCTATCATTGTATTACATAAATTGCAAGTAAATCTTTATTATTTTGGCATGCGAATTTAATTACAGATTTCCATTATATGTCAAAATTTATTGTTTTTTTTTTAATTTAGCTATGATCCAATTAGCTAATACAAAATGATAATCTAATTCAATCTTTTTTATAATAAATGTCTATAATATTCTTCTAATAAAATTACTAATTTTTGAATTTGTATATACTATTATTATTGGAATTTAAAAGTACTTGAAATATATTGATAATAAAGAAAAAATAACACGATATTAAAAGTTAATTCAATAGTTTCAAATTGAATACAGCAACTAATCGGATGTTGTAAAAAAAAATTGATTTATTGATCCAAGATCCGACAGACCAAAAATGATTCCACTCAAAATAATGATCAGAAATAGATCCGATTTGAATCCGTTTAATAGATCTACTAAGATATGATAAAATTAATATTGAAGTGATTAAGTTTGTAAGGAATATATAGTTTCGAAAAAAAAACAAGGTCTGTATGCAATAGCATAATTGAGTGAGTTGATAATTTCATAGAAAGCAAAAACAATTGTAAAGAAGAATTCTCATTTTATTTAAGAAATAATTTAAAAAATTGTTAATAATTTCCATTAAATTAGTGGAGGGACTGATTAAAGAAAAATTGGCTTTATGTTTACACGCACACGAACTAGGATGTTTTCGGAATATATGATTTTGACTTTGTCTTTGCCCTTTCTCGTTTTTAGCTTTGAAGAATTCAAAGGTGGAAAGATCTGCTAGCCACTGTCTATTAGCAGTTGACAAAGCCGCAGCAATTAATTATCCCTGTCTTCGATTCGCAGAAGGATTAAGGGTATGAAATGACACGTGAAGTAAATTGTCTAAAAGAACTAGTATTAGCATTTCAATTCAAGTATTATATGATAAAAGAATTTATCACTGTATAGAAATTCAATAAAACTAATTAATATTTTTTTCGTTTTTTTTAACAATTATTTTTGTTATTTTCAGTAGGATTAAAAAATAATAAATAGATTTAAAGTTAATATTAAATTACGTGATTAAGACTAAATTATCAAATCTGATTGTTCTAAATTTATTAAAAAAATAAATTGAAAAGATAAATTAAATTATATTGAAATTTTTAAAATAACAAATAAATAAAATTTGAATTTTACTTAAAAATGACAGATAAAAAGAACAGATTAAGTAATTAAAAAAATTATTAAAAAGAGTTTATTAGTTTAAAGTTTAAAATCCAAACGCTCAGAACTCAGGCCCCAAATTAAATTAGAAGTTAGAATGTAAAAAAATTAAATTCTTAAACCTTTGAATTAAAAAGAGTTCCACAGACCATTCAAATGCACATTTCATGCCTTTGTCCAAAGTCTTTACTATTTCTAACGAAGCTATCATTGTATTGCATAAATTACAAGTATATTTTTATTATTTTGGCATGCGAATTTAATTACAGATTTGCATTTTATATCAAAATTTATATATTTTTTTTATTTAGCTATAATCAAATTAACTAATACAAAATGATAATCTAATTCAATATTTTTTCTAGTAAATGTCTATAATAGTCTTCTAATAAAATTACTAATTTTTGATATAGTATATACTATTATTATTGGAATTTAAAAGTACTTGAAATATATTGATAATAAAGAAAAAATAACACGAGATTAAAATTAATTCAATAGTTTGAAATTGAATACAGCAATTAATCGAATGTTGTAAAAAAAATTGATTTATTGATCCAAGATCCGATGGACCTAAAATGACTCCACTCAAAAATAATGATCAGAAACATATCCGATTTGAATCCGTTTAATAGCTCTACTAAGATATGATAAATTTAATATTGAAGTGACTAAGTTTGTAAGGAATATATAGTTTCGAAAAAAAAAAATGGTCTGTATGCAATAGCATAATTGAGTTGATAATTTCATTGAAAGCAAAAACAATTGTAAAGAAGAATTCTCATTTTATTTAAGAAATAATTTTAAAAAATTATTAATAATTTCAATTAAATTACTGGAGGGACTCATTCATAAAATATTGGGGCCAAGAGTTCCAAATAATTGAGTTAACAGCTGGTCTATTAATTAGTTACTCTTTATTTTGTTCCATACAATAAAATCACTGTCAAGATTATCCTTTTTTTTCTAATTATTTTTTCCTTCAGATTAATATAAGTGTCACAATCCTAGAATTCTATCACTTTGAATTCCGGGGAACATGCATTCTTCCTACGCCATCTATTATTAATAATGATTTATTGCTTAGGGATATTCTTGGACTGTCCAATTCTCCAATTTAATTAGGCGTGTAAAAAAAATTAAAAAGTAAACATGATTTTCCTTTTTTACGAAGGCCTAGCAAGGAAAGTGAAAATTCAAATTCGAAATTTTCTAATAGGAAAAAACTATATTTTAGTTTTTGTATTTTAACAATTTTATATATTGAATTTTTATACTTTAAAAACTACATATTTAGTTCCTAAACTTTTAAAGAAAAACACATTAAGTCCAAAATAAACGACACAAATGATAGTGTAACACATACTCGGTTAAAGTCGCGTATAGTTTAACAGAACGTTATTGCTTTTAATATTCGTTTGAACTTAATGTGTAATTTTAAAAATATATATAGAGATTCAATATGTAAAAATAATAAAATTTAAGGACTTGTGATTGATTATTTTTACCGTTAGGAATAGTTACATTTTCTGAAAAAACTGGTAACGTATCCAAGAGCCTCGAGCAGATGCTGGGTATTATTTTCTCTTCGGAAGTGATTGATTGGTTGATGCATTTTGCTACTGAAATGCTTTTAGTAGCTTTTGTGTGATTTTAAGCTTTAGATTAAAGGCATATGTATGTCAGTAAACAATGAAAATAAGTTTACATAGAGCAGATTGTGATTGGAAGAAGATAAAACACTGCATTAAGGGCTAAAGAATATTGCATCCGCATATTCTCTATTTGAGTCATTTTCTTAACAGTTCACTTTCAATTCATGCTTAATGAATTCAGTCATCAATTGGGGTTATCAACCATATTAATTAGGTTGTGATCTGCCAGCAACTAAAGTTGTCTTTGCCTTTCTTGTGTTTTAGTTCCACATACCATTCAAATGCACATTTAATGCTTTTGTCCAAAGTCTTTACTATTTCTGATGAAGCTATCATTGTATTACATAAATTGCAAGTATATTTTTATTATTTTGGCTTGCGAATTTAATTACATGCAGATTTCTATTTTATCTATCAAAATTTATTTTTTAAAAAAATTTAGCTATAATCCAATTAGCTAATACAAAATGATAATCTAATTTAATCATTTTTATAATAAATGTCTATAATACTCTTCTAATAAAATTACTATTTTTTGAATTTGTATATACTATTATTATTGAAATTAGAAAATACTTGAAATAAATTGATAATAAAGGAAAAATAACATGACATTAAAAGTTAATTCAATAGTTTCAAAATAGACCAATTAATCGGATGTTGTAAAAAAATATTGATTTGATCTGAGAACCGATAGACCTAAAATGACTCCACTCAAAAATAACGATCAGAAACATATCTGATTTGAATCCGTTTAATAGATATACTAAGATATGATAAAATTAATATTGAAGTGATTATGTTTGCAAGGAATATATAGTTTCGAAAAAAAAAACAAGGTCTGTATGCAATAGCATAATTGAGTGAGTTGATAATTTCATAGAAAGCAAAAACAATTGTAAAGAAGAATTCTCATTTTATTTAAGAAATAATTTAAAAAAATTGTTAATAATTTCCATTAAATTAGTGGAGGGACTGATTCATAAAATATTGGGGCCAAGAGTTCCAAATAATTGAGTTAACAGCTGGTCTATTAATTAGTTACTCTTTATTTTGTTCCATACAATAAAATCACTGTCAAGATTATCCTTTTTTTTCTAATTATTTTTTCCTTCAGATTAATATAAGTGTCACAATCCTAGAATTCTATCACTTTGAATTCCGGGGAACATGCATTCTTCCTACGCCATATATTATTAATAATTATTTATTGCTTAGGTATATTCTTGGATTGTCCAATTCTCCAATTTAATTAGGCGTGTAAAAAAACAGAAAAAGTAAACATGATTTTCTTTTTTTTACGAAGGGTTAGAAAGGAAAGTGAAAATTCAAATTCGAAATTTTCTAATAGGAAAAGACTATATTTTAGTTTTTGTATTTAAACAATTTTATATATTGAATTTTTATACTTTAAAAATTACATATTGAGTTCCTAAATTTTTAAAGAAAAACACATTAAATCCAAAATAAACGGCATAAATTATAGTGTAACACACACTCAGTTAAAGTCGTGTATATTTTAAAATAACGCTATTGCTTTTAATGTGTTTGAACTTAATGTATAGTTTTAAAAGCATATATAGAGATCCAATATGTAAAAAATTAAAATTTAAGGATTAAATTATAGATTTTACCTTTCCTAATACATTCATACCATGCATGTCTAATATCGGAATGTCCATATGCCCATGGTTTTAAGAAACGTGATGATTTACTATAATGTTAGATATAGCAAATCAACCATAATGTAAACAGTAATTTATACATCAATATATACTTGCATTATTTTTTAAATTCTTTAGTTTTTATTGTGTCACATTAAATTTTTAAAGGAAAAATTCATAATTTGGTCCCTATACTTTAACGATTTTACAAATTGCATCCGTATACTTTCAAAATTATACATTAAATAATCGAATTTTTCAAAGAAAAAGCACATTAAATCCAAAATAGATGGCACAAATGGCGGTGTATATAAACGCGGTTAAAGTCACTTGTACTTTGATGGAATGTTGTTATTTTTACGTCTATTTGAACTTAATGTGCTGTAATTATATGCATTAAGTCTAAATAAGAAATTAATAAAAAAATAATTGACGAATTCAATTATTTGGATACTCTTTTTCTAAATAATTTTATCGATGCTATTAATTTTCTTTTCTAAATTTTTATAAAAATTATTCCACTTTCAAAAGAATTCCAATAAGAATACCTATGAATAGTCGCGGTGCAAAAAAGATGTTACATTTATAAATAATATTCACATTGTAAAAAAGATGTTACATTTATAAATAATATTCACATTGATGTCATTTATGATATTTGATCTAATTGTCAGTCCAATCAGATTTAGATCATTACAAAAGAGAAAGATCCTTAAAAAAATGCAGAAACAAAATGAAAAGTTAGTTTGAAAATAGTCAAAACAGGAGAAAATAAAACCAATACAACACAAGTAAATCCTCTAATTTTTAAGGGACTCATTTTTGTGGATATTTTGTTTACTTTATCATTTTTCAATTAAATACCCAAACAAATTAGCCAAACTTAAAATTAGGAAAAACCTCTTTCTGTTGCTATAATTTAGTTAACTACGCAAAAAAAATTAAAATAAAATAAATAATATTAATGTAAGAACCAAAATAATTTTCCAAAATTGTTTGCAAATTTCTTTAAAAAAAAAAGAACGTGCAAGTTCGTTTATATATTATGATTAATCCCATAATATTAGTTAAAAGAAATAATGTGCATGAGATAAATCATACCTATATATAGAGCTGGTCTATCATAGAAGAGACCTATATACTCCAAAATATCATTTACACACTGCAAGTTAAGGTCTTCACATCATGTCATACCTTCATATCAAACATCAAAAAAATATCAAAGTCAGAGGTCAAAAAAACAAAGAATTTAATCTTTGACAATTATGAATAACTACTATCCGAATTGTTGAACTCCAATGTCCCTAAACTTTTGAGATTGAAAACAATTCTCACCTATTATTATTTTCCAGTAAACATGCAATGAAGCAAAATAACAATCTTAATAAAAATTTATAATAATAACATGACATGGATAATTTGATTTTCAATAAAAAATTATATTTATTGAAATAAAAATGTAAAATAAATAAAAAAATTAAAAAAAATAAAAAAAATTCAGATTTATACGAATATGAAAATTATTAAAAAAAAGTTGTAAAAAAATAAAAAATATACTAAGATTGAAAAAACAAATCATAACTAGAAAAAGAGAAATAGAAATGGAACAACTATTTGTCGATGGACCGGAAATCGTCCTGATCAACTTTTAGAGTCCAGCTGCCTATAAAAGCTCATTATCAATCCTCTTCCCAATAAAGAATAATCGAACTCAAAAAAAAAAAATTGGTTTCATCTTCGTTCTTTATGATTCTTTTATTCTTTATAAACTTGGCTTCATTATTCCATAGTTCAGCTGCTATTTCATTATGCCATGCCGATGAAGTCTCTGCGTTATTGCAATTTAAGGAGAGTTTTGTAATTCACAAGAAAGTTTCTGATGATCCTCTCGCTTCTCCCAAGACTGAATCATGGAAGTTCATTAATGGAGGAGAATACGATTGCTGTTCGTGGGATGGGATTAGCTGTGATATGCGCTCTGGTCATGTTATAGGGCTTGATCTCAGTAGTAGCTTTCTCTATGGTTCCATAAATTCCAGCAGTACCCTCTTCAAACTTGTTCACCTCCGCACCCTTAACCTTGCCTTCAACCATTTTAGTTATTCTCACTTACCATCTGACTTTGTCCATTTGCAGGCTCTCACCTCTCTCAATCTCTCCTCTTCTTCTTTTTCTGGCCAAATCCCTTCAACTCTTTCTCAACTTCCCAATCTGTCACAGCTTGACCTCTCCAAGAATGACCAATTATTTCTCAAGAATCATGATTTTGAAACCTTACTTCAAAATTTAACGGCGCTAGAAGATCTAACACTTGATTTTGTGGATATATCATCCTCCGTACCCAACATCTTGGCAAATTCATCTTCTCTGAAATCCCTTAGTTTGGAGTTCTGCAATCTATTTGGCGAATTTCCAACCAGGGTTTTCCAAGTTCCTCACGTACGAGCTCTGGATTTAACAGGGAATTGGAACCTAAAAGGTCATCTTCCTGAATTTAATTCCAGTAGTTCACTTGAGAAACTTGTGCTTGCAGGAACAAGTTTCTCTGGGAAACTGCCGGATACAATCGGAAACCTTGGTTTGTTGAATGAATTGTGTATCTACAACAGTGACTTCTCTGGTCGGCTTCCGTCCTCACTTGGAAACCTCACACAACTTGTTTATTTAGATCTCACGGCCACCAGTTTTGATAAACAAACATCCTCTTCCTTGTCATGGCTTCCTAAGCTAAATAAACTCCGAGCCTTGGGCCTCACCTCCATTAGCTTCAACGACGGTATCACTCCTCAGTTTGCTAATCTAACCCAACTTGCTACCTTGCGTCTGGAGCATAATACTATAAATAGCCCAATCCCTTCTTGGCTTGCGAATATGACGCAACTGAAGCTGTTAAACCTTCAACATAATCAACTTCAAGGCCCAATTCCAGATTCCATATTCCAACTTACAAACCTCCAATACCTTGATGTTACTTATAATAATTTGAGTGGCACAGTGGACTTTGCCAGCTTTCTTAAGATAAAAAACTTAAGACAATTAGGTTTGACGGGGAACAATTTATCATTGCTCCTTGACAACGTCAACTCTAATGCCACTACTCATAAGTTTTTCTTCTTGGGATTAGGATCTTGTAACTTAACCCACTTTCCTTCTTTTCTGCAAGAACAAGATCAGCTGCAGATACTGGAATTAACCAACAATTCCATACATGGTGAAGTACCCAAATGGGTTTGGAACAAGAGCAAACACAGCTTAGAGATTATTGATCTTTCTAATAACCATCTTACAGGTTTTGAACAAGAATCGACCTTTCTTTCATTGTCTAGATTATCATATTTGGATCTAAGTGGTAACAAGTTGCAAGGATCACTTCCCTTGCCACCACCATCCATCCAAATGTATAGAGTGGCAAGGAACAACTTGGCAGGTCAGATTTCTCCAAATGTTTGTAATTTGAATTCTCTGTATGGCCTTGATTTGTCCTTCAACAACTTCACTGGTGAGCTTCCTCCATGTTTAGGGAATTTCAATAATTTTCTTGAATATATAAATCTTGGCAGCAACAGTTTCCTGGGCACTATTCCTACAAGTTTCACAAAAGAGTGCAGAATCAAGATGCTTTTCTTGGATTCCAATAAGCTGCAAGGACAATTACCAAGGTCATTGACCAATTGTAGACAGCTTGAGTTTCTGATTTTAGGAAATAACCAAATCAATGATATATTTCCATCATGGTTGGGGCAACTCCAAGAGCTAAAGGTTCTCATTCTGAGATCAAATCAATTCTATGGCGTGGTAGGGAATCAAGTAAGTGACGATGACTTCCCGAATTTACAAATTGTCGATGTCTCAGATAATTACCTAACAGGGGAATTGCCATTCAAATATTTCCTGAGTTGGAATAAAATGAAGATGGTGGATCAAGATCAATTAAAATATCTTACTGCATTTTTTATTCCGCATTCAACCAGGGTCGCCGTGCCCGGTGATAATCCTTATTCTCTGTCAATTACAAACAAAGGAGTATTACTAAACTACTCGAAGATTCTTCAATGTTTTGTGGCCGTTGATTTTTCAAGTAACAGATTTGAAGGAGAAATTCCAAATATCATAGGGAGGTTAAGTGGCCTTCGTTTGCTCAATCTTTCCAACAATAATCTCAGTGGTGGAATCCCTTCATCCTTGGGGAATCTAACAAAGCTTGAATCTTTAGACCTGTCTCAAAACAATCTCTCTGGATCGATCCCTCAGCAACTAACCCAATTGAATTTCCTTGAAATTTTCAATGTGTCGAACAACCATCTTGCAGGTCCAATACCACAAGGAAAGCAATTCGATACATTTCAAAGCAATTCATATGAAAGCAATCCAGGCCTGTGTGGCAATCCTTTACCAGGGAAATGTGAAAATTCAGAAGCATTACCCCCATCACCTTCAATTTCTGGTGAGGTTGAGTCGGATTCTTTCTTTGATTTTGGTTGGCAATCGGTTTTGATTGGCTATGTAAGTGGGTTGATGATTGGAGTAGTGATTGGACATATTGTGACCAAAAGAAAATACAGATGGTTCGTGAAAACTTTCAGAGTAAGACAACCAAGAAGGAGAAGAAGACAAAGAGTGGGATCCTCGTAATTTGGAGTAGATATTTTTTTTTCTTTTAAGTTTTGTAATTGAAGTGCATTGTTTTTTTTTTTTTCGTTGGTTTTGTTGTTTGCCATCAAGCTGAGATTTTTTAATCAAAAAATTAATTTATGTATCAAAAATTATATTTTACGATCATATTTTTTTTTTAAATCAATAACAATACAAATAACTTAGATTTATTTATTTTTAAATTTTTTAACAAAATTAATATAATACCATATTATATACCAAACACAATATAAAATATTACAGATTCTTATATTTTTTTTTAAAAAATATTACATATTAATACATTTTTACATAAAAACATTTATATAATAATAAGATAAATTCAATTTTTAATTTCAACTCTATTAAATATTAAAGAAAAGCTAAAATATAATTTTGAATAAAAATTTTAGTATTTTCGTTAGTTTTAATGGAATTATTAATGGAAGGGCCAAATTAGAATGTGTCTAAAACTTTAAGGGTCCAATTGTTATATTTTAAATGATAGGATTTTAATTGTCAATTGATTCAAATGTTGGTTTTTTTTAAGCTATCCCTGAAAAAAAAAAAAAAAAAAGCTTAAGTTGGAAATTTTTTTTTTTTTAATTCGAAAATCGAAACTGAAATTCAGTCGTGGAATAAAACTTATACCGCAGAATTAAAGTTTATTAGTAGCAAAAGGGCTTTATTTAATAGATAGCTAACAACTTCATATATAATCAAAGCAAATATGCAGAAATAAGTGTAAATTTTATTTTATTTCAGAGATATTCCTGGTAATGATTCAAAGACCCTTCTGAAATTAGATGAGGTCTTGCAGTTCAATTCTCCATCTCTTTTTCCGTTTCAGCAAATAGATCATCATCTCTGGTTTGCACAATCATATTTACAGAGCATTGCTCCAATTGAAGGTCAAGACTGCAAATTGATTCATAAACTCAGCTTAAGAATATCAAGCTTATTCTCCACATTTATACCCAAAATGAAAATGAAAACATTCCACCTCATCAGAATAAAGTGAAATTATCAGCTCAGATACATAATATTTTGCAATGTGCAAAATTTGGAATCCAAATTAGTTCTTCGAAAGATAGGAGAAAATCAGCATCCTGTATAGTTTACCTATGTACAACCTGAATTAGACCGAAGAAGCTAAGTTGAAGATTTGAAACGATTCACTGGAGCATTGAGGGAAGAGAGGTATGAATAATCTGCCTTGTCGATGCCGCTGAAAAGGTAACCAAAAGGAGGCATTTCTAAGTACTTGCCAGAACCAGGGGCGACCTTCAGTTCATCGTCTTTCCAAACAACTCTTCCTCCTGCAATTGTCACTTCAACCTTGCCCTGCCAACAGAATCTAAAATTTTTCAAAAACATTATTTAGAATGACTAGGAATACATGGCAAACATGGAACGCAGGCCCTGCTTGAAAGAGCAAAAATGTGGCAGTAATTTTAAGTCCTTCCAGGATTGAATGACAAAAATCTCTTCAATGTACCATACTCATGGTCATTATGCTTGGCCACATTAACTGATTACCCATTGCTAGTGGAAAATTAAAAATACGTAAACATCAGTGAATGTGATTCTGCTTAATGTGAACATGAAAATGTACCATGAATTGCATATGAAAATCTCTTTGCATATGGTATTTTAAATATAATTTATATTTTTGTCCCCCTTAATTTTAAATTCTAGCATCGCCACTGCAAGTACTTGTGATCCACTACACTTTTCTCACCACCTACCATTTTGAATATGTCTTGTTCTTTGCTATCACCATTTGGATAAACTCTGGAAAGTATTGGATGCAACATAGCAGATTAAGCAGCAAATAATTCAAAACTATGATGTGCACCAGGGACACCAATAAATCAGGGAATGAAAACATCACAAACAGAAAGAAATAATCAAAAAGCATATGATCATTTATGTTTTAATCATTTTCCAGGTCTTGTTGGAGTCAAATCGGTGCAAGGCCCAACGGATACAGCAACTGATAATGAAATTTTTAATTTCATATGCATAGACAAAATGAAGAGTACAGTGTTCAGTATGATAAATTACCTTTCCTTTCCTACCCTCATAGTCATTTGTATCTGTTCGGGAGTGGTGAGACTTGGCACTAATTTCAAAACTTGAGTTTGGATTTAGTATAATTATATCTGCATCAGATCCAGCAAGAATTGCTCCCTTTCTTGGATATATATTGAAGACCCTAGCACTAACATTCCACAAGAATCCACAATAGCTTACTACCATCATATCCCAAACCAAATGCATCCACTCCTCAATTCCTACACTTCCAATTGCCAAGTATAGCAAAACTAAAACAGTTAACCAGAGTCAATATAATGTAAACATACATTTGACTTGAGCAATAGGACCACTTTTCTATCACCATTGACACCATTTGGAATTTTACGGAAATCTTCAATCCCGAAAGCTTTTTGTGTAGAATTAAATACACAGCGATCAATTCCTACAAGCTGCAAAATATAAAATTATCATAAGGAACATATAACGGACCTGTTGAATGAGGATATTAAAAAGACATCCTAGCCAATCAGAGATGCAGAAAAATATCTATATCTTTGAAACAGTTATAATTATATATATTGTAAACAAACTGTATGAACTAATTCAATAATAATTAATAAAACTCATAAAGTATGTAGTGCTGGATCTTGCTTTGATGCAGTGGTGAATTCGAGATCCCAAAGCTTAGAATCATCAAGAACTAATCCAGAAACAACTGGCTCCACGATCACCCTCTGCGCTGCAGTTTGAAGAAAGTGGCAAAGCTCAAATAAATATAGCAATCATAGCAGTTAGTTTCCTAACAAGAAAACGAATCACAACACACTTTAACTTCTCGCTCTGAGGATGTGCAACTCTCTAGAAGTTCAACATCGTAGCAAATATGAAAGGCACACAGTTGAAAGTTGATTAATTCTTGTTAACAATAGCCATAATATTAGTTTAAAAGCTCCTGTGACCCAATTAACTGTGATTAGATTAATCCTGTGATATGGTTGTGTCGACCTTTTGATGATACATAGGTAAGAAGAGAAGCCTTCGCAGTTCTTATAATCCTAGGGTGACTATGGGAATTATCTGTTGCCCCCACAGACAACAACTAATAAGCCTTTGCAATTTCCATGAACTCTTTCAATGATGCTACTATGTTTTACAAGTTAACAGCTCATGCACTCATCAAAAAGTAAGGCATGTATACAACTGTGGGTCAACATAATGATGAAATACTCAGCAAATCATGCTAAAAGCAGAATAATTTGCATCTACACAAACTTTAAATTTATTGGGTAACGTTCTTAATAATCACTAAGTTTTACAATAACAATTATTTTGGTGAAACTTAAACATTTTACACATGCCTTTCCTTCATTGGCTCTCCAACATTCGCTACACAATTGAACAAAATATTTTGCAGGCAATTGGTACTTAAAAGAAGAAGAAGAAGAAGAAGAAGAAGAAGAAGAAGAAGAAGAAGAAAAAGAATCAGGAATGTAGTTTTTGTTTAATCTTCAATATTTAAGTTGAACTAGACATTTTCTACGAGAATGTAATGACCTTTAAATTTGATGGTTAGCAGATAATGCTTAATTTTTTCGGATGACATTTACATCAAGGCTACAACATAATAAATCATTTTAAATATTTCTTTCAATATGAACCACCCTCATGTGATAACAAAATTATGGTCATATACCTCCCTAAAAAGGAAAATTCATGCACATGAATTTATATGCTATTAGTAATTGCAAACCAATAGTTTTAACTACCACATCAGATCAACTAGCACAACAAATTCAACCCACCACATTAAATCAACTACTGAAACTAATTCAAAGCACCTCATCAAATCAAATTGTAATATGTCAAGAATGCAAACCTGACTTTCGAGCTTTAGCTATTTCTTCCATTGCATCAATGCTCATCACATGAACCACATAGAGAGGTGTGTTAACAAAAACTGCCAAATGAATTGCACGAGAAGTTGCCTCGCCTTCAAGCTGCAGCATCAGCTATATTATACAAGAAAATTAAACTATTGTTGAAATAGTCATGAATAGTAAAATAAGATATATAATATCAGGAATGTGTTAATATGTATAAAAAATGCAAAAAATGCATTCCGAGGTCCCTTAACTTTCATATTTTTCTGCATTAAGTCCTTGTAAAAAAAAATCACACATTAGGTCATTTTACTTATAATTTATTGCATTAAGTCCGTATGGCCCTCAAGATTTGAGCGTGTTGCTCACACTTATCAGCTCCGCTGCATAAGGACCAGATGTGCAATAAGTCATAAGTAAAAGGGACCTAACTTGTAATTTTTTGTATATGGATTTGATGCAAAAAAACGTGAAAGTTTAGGGACATAGGAATGTCTTTTTCCAGAACAGAACAACACTGAAACTATGAGCATTAACCTACATGATGCAACTAACTAACAAATACAAAAAATTCCAGTTAGCTTCTGCAAGGGCATATTTAATGTTAGAATCCCATTAATCATGCAAAGGGTGTAGAAGTCGAATTTAGCCTCCTTAAAAATTCAAAAATTGGAAAAGTAGTTACACATGGAAAGCTCAAAAATGGAATACAGGTACCACACTAATGTTCTATAAAGCAACTATAAGAAACTAATGCCAATTGTTTTCAGCAGCATTATCTTCCTTTCCAAGAGCAACAACAACTTTCTTTAGAATGGCTTCAGTTTGCTGGTGAGCATTCTCCACAGCCTTAGCTATGGCTTGCCATCTCTAACCATGCTTCAATTTAGTGGCAATACACCTCAACGAGCCCCTAAGCCACCTGGATTGTAGTTTGCACATTCTTGCATACATTCAAATCATGTACAATAGGTCTTCATATGCTTGCACAATGTACAATTCGTGCATGCTTCTACATGTATTGCTTTGTGCACACACAACATTTTGTATATATTGTTGTATAACCTTGTAGGCGAGGCAAAAGTAGTCGAAGTCAAGCCTACAACACGCTGCACAACCTCGAAGCTAGCCAAAAAAAAGGAGAAAAACAAACAAACAAACCCGCCGAGAATAATTACAAGAGGATGGCCATCCAAGTTCAAAGACAAATCCCTATCATGCAAGCTTACAAGAAAGTCAATATCTACAGTAATTATAATAACATACTAACGTTAAGTCCTTTTCGCAGGCACCTAAGTCCTCTTAAGAGTCACTTATCCGGGTTAGATAGGCCAACAGATGGCGTTGACCGTGGCATTTCTTCCATCATCATAGATTCCACAGGCTATATAATCAGCTGGTGTTTCTTTGGTCGATAAGTGATCTTCATGCCAACAGATGGCAAGGGTTAACTGAGGTAGTACTTCATGCCGACAAATGGCATTGATCTTCCTTAAACCAACTAGGTTCTTCATGCTGACAAATGGCATTGACCGTAGTGTTTTCTTCCATCATCAAAGATTCAACAGGCTGTATAATTAGTTGGTTTTTCTTTGGTCAACAAGTGAACTTCATACCGATATATAGCGAAGGCCAGTCGAGGTGGTTCTTCATATCGACAGATGGTGTTGAGCATTCCTCCAACCAAGTTTTTCATACCAACAGATAGCATTGATCGTGATGTTTCTACCGTCGTCAAGGATTCGACAGGCCGTATAATCAGTTGGTGTTTCTTTGGTCGACAGGTGATCTTTATGCGAAAAGATGGCGAGGGTTAGTCGAGGTAGTTCTTCATATCGATGGATGGCATTGAGCATTCCTCCAACCAGGTTCTTCATACCGATAGATAGCATTGACCGTGGTGTTTCTTTCATCATCAAGGATTCGATAGGTCATATAATTAGCTGGTTTTTTTTGATAAGTGATCTTCATACCGATAAATAGCAAGGGTCAACCGAGGTAGCTCTTTATGCAGACAAATGATGTTGATCATTCCTCGATCCAAGTCAATCAGGCCAACAAATAGCAACTATTGTTCAACTCATCCTGATTCTGCATGCCCACAAATGGCGCTAATCAAATTCATCCACAACAATCAGAGATTCACTGCCTTCGGTACACATCTTTTATCGTTTTACTCTGAATTTTGGCTCACTTTGATACTAGTGCACCAGTTCTCCAAGATTGGAGGCAACTGTAGATACCATGATATGAGATAGCCTAAAATAGGGTCATCCGATGATGAGAAATCGGTATATTTTTTTACCAAAAGCACAAATTTCAAAGCTTTGACCTTGATTTTCATATTTATAAATGTTTTTATGAGTTTTGATTTTTCTTTCCAAAAGTTTGAGTAAGAACTTTAAAAAATCCTTATTTTGACCTCTGATAGTGTATGATTTCCGGTTAGAGAAAAGAAACATTATGACTGTCTCTCTCTTCCAAAATAATTTTGTTTCTATTTTCACACTTAAAAAACGGGGGCCATGCAGTGGCGAAGCTAGAATTGAAAATTAAGGGGGGCAAAAATATAAATTATATTTAAAATTAAAAAATAAATTTAGAAGAAAGGGGGCAAAATAAAATTTTAAATTAATAAAATTGTTTATTTAATATATATGCATTTAAAATAAAAAAAAATTAAAAAAATTGCCCCCCTTCCTTTCCACCTAGCGTCGCCACTGGGGCCATGGACCAAATAAATTCTATGTTGACACTCAATTAAAATTGACACATCATATATTATATCCACTTTCCCTAGTTATTTTTAATATGAGAATTATTAAAGCAATATTGAACTTGAATTTAACCTAACAAAATAAAATTCACTTTATTATGCATAACATATAATAATAGCATTAAAATCATAGTAAGGCAAGTATTAACATATTTTAAGCAGCTGAATATCGGTGTTGTTGAACCTGGGAGACACATTAGCATTGAGTGGAATTTTCATAACCGTAGTTGCCTCATGCTTTTCAGACAAATCAACAGTATCTCCATCCACAGCTTTCCATTCCAAATTAATTCCATACAAAATTGACAACAAAATACTCCTATTGTGTTTAGGGTTTAGGGTTTAGGGTTTATACAATACAATGCTCACATTTTTTACTATCAATTTTGCACATAAACAGAAAATTTAGAGTGTTAAATTTGTAGAACTTGACATCTGTGGGAGGCCCAACATCAAGACTAGTGGCTCAATATTATGTGAAAAAAAAAAAGAATTTAAACTTAACTTAATTCCAAAAACTAATTTATGAGATGAAAATATTTTAAACTTTTATATAAAAAGTATTTATTTTTATAATTAATAAATGTAAGACAATTAATGTAATGCATTGTTTCATCTCCCCGTGAATATTTTCTTTGCTTAACAATGTAAAGTTTTCCTCCGCGAAAAAATAATAAAGAAATTATTTATTTAATATATAATTTACTAAAAAAATTATAATAGAGGAAATTATAAGTTTTCCTTGGTAATACAGTCAATTATTTTGGATTCTACCCTAAACAGGAATAATAAAATTCTAACGATAATAGAACACCTTAACAAGAGATGAAAGAATACTAATTTGAAATTACTAGAAGTTGGCTCGATGATCAGTAATTTATTAAAAATTTTGAATTTAAAAAAATATATTTTTAGTTGTAATTAAACATCTGTAAAATGAAAGTAAAAAATAGTAATTTGAAGTAAGAGTTACAATTCTATTTATAAGGATATTATAAAGGTACATTCAATATATATTAATTATAAATTATTACTATCTGCATTTCATTTTAAGTGATTATTATTTTCACAACTTTATTATTAAATATTTTTTTCGTAAAAAATTTTAAAAAAGTTATATCTACTCTTAATTATTATGCACTAATACATTTAATAATATTAAATTTATAAATTTATTAATTATATAAAAATTAAAACGGTCTACTTAAAATTAACTTTATTATTGAACTACCAGTACTTTATAGTTTTTACAAAACCAAGTAGTTCTGTACGCCCAATAAATTGATAAATAATCACTCATTTATAAATAATGATCCATTTAGACCTTGATTCAAAATGATCTGCACATTTATAATACAATCTAGACCTCAACCCGACCCATTTGCCACATATATTTTCCACCGCTACGACTTTCTTGCTCTTCAAGTCCTGTGAATTAAAGGCATATGTATGTCAGTAAACAAAGAAAATAAGTTTACATAGAGCAGATTGTGATGATTGGAAGAAGATAAAACGCTTCTTTAAGGGCAAAAGAATATTGCATCTGCATATACCCTGTTTGAGTCACTTTCTTAACAGTTCACTTTCAATTCATGCTTAATGAATTCAGTCATTAATTGGAGTTATCAACCATATTAATTAGGTTGTGATCTGCCGGCACTTAAAGTTGTCTTTGCCTTTCTTGTTTTTGAGTTCTACAGACCATTCAAATGCACATTTCATGCCTTTGTCCAAAGTCTTTACTATTTCGGATGCAGCTATCATTGTATTACATAAATTGCAAGTAAATCTTTATTATTTTGGCATGCGAATTTAATTACAGATTTCCATTATATGTCAAAATTTATTGTTTTTTTTTTAATTTAGCTATGATCCAATTAGCTAATACAAAATGATAATCTAATTCAATCTTTTTTATAATAAATGTCTATAATATTCTTCTAATAAAATTACTAATTTTTGAATTTGTATATACTATTATTATTGGAATTTAAAAGTACTTGAAATATATTGATAATAAAGAAAAAATAACACGATATTAAAAGTTAATTCAATAGTTTCAAATTGAATACAGCAACTAATCGGATGTTGTAAAAAAAAATTGATTTATTGATCCAAGATCCGACAGACCAAAAATGATTCCACTCAAAATAATGATCAGAAATAGATCCGATTTGAATCCGTTTAATAGATCTACTAAGATATGATAAAATTAATATTGAAGTGATTAAGTTTGTAAGGAATATATAGTTTCGAAAAAAAAACAAGGTCTGTATGCAATAGCATAATTGAGTGAGTTGATAATTTCATAGAAAGCAAAAACAATTGTAAAGAAGAATTCTCATTTTATTTAAGAAATAATTTAAAAAATTGTTAATAATTTCCATTAAATTAGTGGAGGGACTGATTAAAGAAAAATTGGCTTTATGTTTACACGCACACGAACTAGGATGTTTTCGGAATATATGATTTTGACTTTGTCTTTGCCCTTTCTCGTTTTTAGCTTTGAAGAATTCAAAGGTGGAAAGATCTGCTAGCCACTGTCTATTAGCAGTTGACAAAGCCGCAGCAATTAATTATCCCTGTCTTCGATTCGCAGAAGGATTAAGGGTATGAAATGACACGTGAAGTAAATTGTCTAAAAGAACTAGTATTAGCATTTCAATTCAAGTATTATATGATAAAAGAATTTATCACTGTATAGAAATTCAATAAAACTAATTAATATTTTTTTCGTTTTTTTTAACAATTATTTTTGTTATTTTCAGTAGGATTAAAAAATAATAAATAGATTTAAAGTTAATATTAAATTACGTGATTAAGACTAAATTATCAAATCTGATTGTTCTAAATTTATTAAAAAAATAAATTGAAAAGATAAATTAAATTATATTGAAATTTTTAAAATAACAAATAAATAAAATTTGAATTTTACTTAAAAATGACAGATAAAAAGAACAGATTAAGTAATTAAAAAAATTATTAAAAAGAGTTTATTAGTTTAAAGTTTAAAATCCAAACGCTCAGAACTCAGGCCCCAAATTAAATTAGAAGTTAGAATGTAAAAAAATTAAATTCTTAAACCTTTGAATTAAAAAGAGTTCCACAGATCATTCAAATGCACATTTCATGCCTTTGTCCAAAGTCTTTACTATTTCTAACGAAGCTATCATTGTATTGCATAAATTACAAGTATATTTTTATTATTTTGGCATGCGAATTTAATTACAGATTTGCATTTTATATCAAAATTTATATATATTTTTTTATTTAGCTATAATCAAATTAACTAATACAAAATGATAATCTAATTCAATATTTTTTCTAGTAAATGTCTATAATAGTCTTCTAATAAAATTACTAATTTTTGATATAGTATATACTATTATTATTGGAATTTAAAAGTACTTGAAATATATTGATAATAAAGAAAAAATAACACGAGATTAAAATTAATTCAATAGTTTGAAATTGAATACAGCAATTAATCGAATGTTGTAAAAAAAAAATTGATTTATTGATCCAAGATCCGATGGACCTAAAATGACTCCACTCAAAAATAATGATCAGAAACATATCCGATTTGAATCCGTTTAATAGATCTACTAAGATATGATAAATTTAATATTGAAGTGACTAAGTTTGTAAGGAATATATAGTTTCGAAAAAAAAAATGGTCTGTATGCAATAGCATAATTGAGTTGATAATTTCATTGAAAGCAAAAACAATTGTAAAGAAGAATTCTCATTTTATTTAAGAAATAATTTTAAAAAATTATTAATAATTTCAATTAAATTACTGGAGGGACTCATTCATAAAATATTGGGGCCAAGAGTTCCAAATAATTGAGTTAACAGCTGGTCTATTAATTAGTTACTCTTTATTTTGTTCCATACAATAAAATCACTGTCAAGATTATCCTTTTTTTTCTAATTATTTTTTCCTTCAGATTAATATAAGTGTCACAATCCTAGAATTCTATCACTTTGAATTCCGGGGAACATGCATTCTTCCTACGCCATCTATTATTAATAATGATTTATTGCTTAGGGATATTCTTGGACTGTCCAATTCTCCAATTTAATTAGGCGTGTAAAAAAAATTAAAAAGTAAACATGATTTTCCTTTTTTACGAAGGCCTAGCAAGGAAAGTGAAAATTCAAATTCGAAATTTTCTAATAGGAAAATACTATATTTTAGTTTTTGTATTTTAATAATTTTATATATTGAATTTTTATACTTTAAAAACTACATATTTAGTTCCTAAACTTTTAAAGAAAAACACATTAAGTCCAAAATAAACGACACAAATGATAGTGTAACACATACTCGGTTAAAGTCGCGTATAGTTTAACAGAACGTTATTGCTTTTAATATTCGTTTGAACTTAATGTGTAATTTTAAAAATATATATAGAGATTCAATATGTAAAAATAATAAAATTTAAGGACTTGTGATTGATTATTTTTACCGTTAGGAATAGTTACATTTTCTGAAAAAACTGGTAACGTATCCAAGAGCCTCGAGCAGATGCTGGGTATTATTTTCTCTTCGGAAGTGATTGATTGGTTGATGCATTTTGCTACTGAAATGCTTTTAGTAGCTTTTGTGTGATTTTAAGCTTTAGATTAAAGGCATATGTATGTCAGTAAACAATGAAAATAAGTTTACATAGAGCAGATTGTGATTGGAAGAAGATAAAACACTGCATTAAGGGCTAAAGAATATTGCATCCGCATATTCTCTATTTGAGTCATTTTCTTAACAGTTCACTTTCAATTCATGCTTAATGAATTCAGTCATCAATTGGGGTTATCAACCATATTAATTAGGTTGTGATCTGCCAGCAACTAAAGTTGTCTTTGCCTTTCTTGTGTTTTAGTTCCACATACCATTCAAATGCACATTTAATGCTTTTGTCCAAAGTCTTTACTATTTCTGATGAAGCTATCATTGTATTACATAAATTGCAAGTATATTTTTATTATTTTGGCTTGCGAATTTAATTACATGCAGATTTCTATTTTATCTATCAAAATTTATTTTTTAAAAAAATTTAGCTATAATCCAATTAGCTAATACAAAATGATAATCTAATTTAATCATTTTTATAATAAATGTCTATAATACTCTTCTAATAAAATTACTATTTTTTGAATTTGTATATACTATTATTATTGAAATTAGAAAATACTTGAAATAAATTGATAATAAAGGAAAAATAACATGACATTAAAAGTTAATTCAATAGTTTCAAAATAGACCAATTAATCGGATGTTGTAAAAAAATATTGATTTGATCTGAGAACCGATAGACCTAAAATGACTCCACTCAAAAATAACGATCAGAAACATATCTGATTTGAATCCGTTTAATAGATATACTAAGATATGATAAAATTAATATTGAAGTGATTATGTTTGCAAGGAATATATAGTTTCGAAAAAAAAAACAAGGTCTGTATGCAATAGCATAATTGAGTGAGTTGATAATTTCATAGAAAGCAAAAACAATTGTAAAGAAGAATTCTCATTTTATTTAAGAAATAATTTAAAAAAATTGTTAATAATTTCCATTAAATTAGTGGAGGGACTGATTCATAAAATATTGGGGCCAAGAGTTCCAAATAATTGAGTTAACAGCTGGTCTATTAATTAGTTACTCTTTATTTTGTTCCATACAATAAAATCACTGTCAAGATTATCCTTTTTTTTCTAATTATTTTTTCCTTCAGATTAATATAAGTGTCACAATCCTAGAATTCTATCACTTTGAATTCCGGGGAACATGCATTCTTCCTACGCCATATATTATTAATAATTATTTATTGCTTAGGTATATTCTTGGATTGTCCAATTCTCCAATTTAATTAGGCGTGTAAAAAAACAGAAAAAGTAAACATGATTTTCTTTTTTTTACGAAGGGTTAGAAAGGAAAGTGAAAATTCAAATTCGAAATTTTCTAATAGGAAAAGACTATATTTTAGTTTTTGTATTTAAACAATTTTATATATTGAATTTTTATACTTTAAAAATTACATATTGAGTTCCTAAATTTTTAAAGAAAAACACATTAAATCCAAAATAAACGGCATAAATTATAGTGTAACACACACTCAGTTAAAGTCGTGTATATTTTAAAATAACGCTATTGCTTTTAATGTGTTTGAACTTAATGTATAGTTTTAAAAGCATATATAGAGATCCAATATGTAAAAAATTAAAATTTAAGGATTAAATTATAGATTTTACCTTTCCTAATACATTCATACCATGCATGTCTAATATCGGAATGTCCATATGCCCATGGTTTTAAGAAACGTGATGATTTACTATAATGTTAGATATAGCAAATCAACCATAATGTAAACAGTAATTTATACATCAATATATACTTGCATTATTTTTTAAATTCTTTAGTTTTTATTGTGTCACATTAAATTTTTAAAGGAAAAATTCATAATTTGGTCCCTATACTTTAACGATTTTACAAATTGCATCCGTATACTTTCAAAATTATACATTAAATAATCGAATTTTTCAAAGAAAAAGCACATTAAATCCAAAATAGATGGCACAAATGGCGGTGTATATAAACGCGGTTAAAGTCACTTGTACTTTGATGGAATGTTGTTATTTTTACGTCTATTTGAACTTAATGTGCTGTAATTATATGCATTAAGTCTAAATAAGAAATTAATAAAAAAATAATTGACGAATTCAATTATTTGGATACTCTTTTTCTAAATAATTTTATCGATGCTATTAATTTTCTTTTCTAAATTTTTATAAAAATTATTCCACTTTCAAAAGAATTCCAATAAGAATACCTATGAATAGTCGCGGTGCAAAAAAGATGTTACATTTATAAATAATATTCACATTGTAAAAAAGATGTTACATTTATAAATAATATTCACATTGATGTCATTTATGATATTTGATCTAATTGTCAGTCCAATCAGATTTAGATCATTACAAAAGAGAAAGATCCTTAAAAAAATGCAGAAACAAAATGAAAAGTTAGTTTGAAAATAGTCAAAACAGGAGAAAATAAAACCAATACAACACAAGTAAATCCTCTAATTTTTAAGGGACTCATTTTTGTGGATATTTTGTTTACTTTATCATTTTTCAATTAAATACCCAAACAAATTAGCCAAACTTAAAATTAGGAAAAACCTCTTTCTGTTGCTATAATTTAGTTAACTACGCAAAAAAAAATTAAAATAAAATAAATAATATTAATGTAAGAACCAAAATAATTTTCCAAAATTGTTTGCAAATTTCTTTAAAAAAAAAAGAACGTGCAAGTTCGTTTATATATTATGATTAATCCCATAATATTAGTTAAAAGAAATAATGTGCATGAGATAAATCATACCTATATATAGAGCTGGTCTATCATAGAAGAGACCTATATACTCCAAAATATCATTTACACACTGCAAGTTAAGGTCTTCACATCATGTCATACCTTCATATCAAACATCAAAAAAATATCAAAGTCAGAGGTCAAAAAAACAAAGAATTTAATCTTTGACAATTATGAATAACTACTATCCGAATTGTTGAACTCCAATGTCCCTAAACTTTTGAGATTGAAAACAATTCTCACCTATTATTATTTTCCAGTAAACATGCAATGAAGCAAAATAACAATCTTAATAAAAATTTATAATAATAACATGACATGGATAATTTGATTTTCAATAAAAAATTATATTTATTGAAATAAAAATGTAAAATAAATAAAAAAATTAAAAAAAATAAAAAAAATTCAGATTTATACGAATATGAAAATTATTAAAAAAAAGTTGTAAAAAAATAAAAAATATACTAAGATTGAAAAAACAAATCATAACTAGAAAAAGAGAAATAGAAATGGAACAACTATTTGTCGATGGACCGGAAATCGTCCTGATCAACTTTTAGAGTCCAGCTGCCTATAAAAGCTCATTATCAATCCTCTTCCCAATAAAGAATAATCGAACTCAAAAAAAAAAAAATGGTTTCATCTTCGTTCTTTATGATTCTTTTATTCTTTATAAACTTGGCTTCATTATTCCATAGTTCAGCTGCTATTTCATTATGCCATGCCGATGAAGTCTCTGCGTTATTGCAATTTAAGGAGAGTTTTGTAATTCACAAGAAAGTTTCTGATGATCCTCTCGCTTCTCCCAAGACTGAATCATGGAAGTTCATTAATGGAGGAGAATACGATTGCTGTTCGTGGGATGGGATTAGCTGTGATATGCGCTCTGGTCATGTTATAGGGCTTGATCTCAGTAGTAGCTTTCTCTATGGTTCCATAAATTCCAGCAGTACCCTCTTCAAACTTGTTCACCTCCGCACCCTTAACCTTGCCTTCAACCATTTTAGTTATTCTCACTTACCATCTGACTTTGTCCATTTGCAGGCTCTCACCTCTCTCAATCTCTCCTCTTCTTCTTTTTCTGGCCAAATCCCTTCAACTCTTTCTCAACTTCCCAATCTGTCACAGCTTGACCTCTCCAAGAATGACCAATTATTTCTCAAGAATCATGATTTTGAAACCTTACTTCAAAATTTAACGGCGCTAGAAGATCTAACACTTGATTTTGTGGATATATCATCCTCCGTACCCAACATCTTGGCAAATTCATCTTCTCTGAAATCCCCTAGTTTGGAGTTCTGCAATCTATTTGGCGAATTTCCAACCAGGGTTTTCCAAGTTCCTCACGTACGAGCTCTGGATTTAACAGGGAATTGGAACCTAAAAGGTCATCTTCCTGAATTTAATTCCAGTAGTTCACTTGAGAAACTTGTGCTTGCAGGAACAAGTTTCTCTGGGAAACTGCCGGATACAATCGGAAACCTTGGTTTGTTGAATGAATTGTGTATCTACAACAGTGACTTCTCTGGTCGGCTTCCGTCCTCACTTGGAAACCTCACACAACTTGTTTATTTAGATCTCACGGCCACCAGTTTTGATAAACAAACATCCTCTTCCTTGTCATGGCTTCCTAAGCTAAATAAACTCCGAGCCTTGGGCCTCACCTCCATTAGCTTCAACGACGGTATCACTCCTCAGTTTGCTAATCTAACCCAACTTGCTACCTTGCGTCTGGAGCATAATACTATAAATAGCCCAATCCCTTCTTGGCTTGCGAATATGACGCAACTGAAGCTGTTAAACCTTCAACATAATCAACTTCAAGGCCCAATTCCAGATTCCATATTCCAACTTACAAACCTCCAATACCTTGATGTTACTTATAATAATTTGAGTGGCACAGTGGACTTTGCCAGCTTTCTTAAGATAAAAAACTTAAGACAATTAGGTTTGACGGGGAACAATTTATCATTGCTCCTTGACAACGTCAACTCTAATGCCACTACTCATAAGTTTTTCTTCTTGGGATTAGGATCTTGTAACTTAACCCACTTTCCTTCTTTTCTGCAAGAACAAGATCAGCTGCAGATACTGGAATTAACCAACAATTCCATACATGGTGAAGTACCCAAATGGGTTTGGAACAAGAGCAAACACAGCTTAGAGATTATTGATCTTTCTAATAACCATCTTACAGGTTTTGAACAAGAATCGACCTTTCTTTCATTGTCTAGATTATCATATTTGGATCTAAGTGGTAACAAGTTGCAAGGATCACTTCCCTTGCCACCACCATCCATCCAAATGTATAGAGTGGCAAGGAACAACTTGGCAGGTCAGATTTCTCCAAATGTTTGTAATTTGAATTCTCTGTATGGCCTTGATTTGTCCTTCAACAACTTCACTGGTGAGCTTCCTCCATGTTTAGGGAATTTCAATAATTTTCTTGAATATATAAATCTTGGCAGCAACAGTTTCCTGGGCACTATTCCTACAAGTTTCACAAAAGAGTGCAGAATCAAGATGCTTTTCTTGGATTCCAATAAGCTGCAAGGACAATTACCAAGATCATTGACCAATTGTAGACAGCTTGAGTTTCTGATTTTAGGAAATAACCAAATCAATGATATATTTCCATCATGGTTGGGGCAACTCCAAGAGCTAAAGGTTCTCATTCTGAGATCAAATCAATTCTATGGCGTGGTAGGGAATCAAGTAAGTGACGATGACTTCCCGAATTTACAAATTGTCGATGTCTCAGATAATTACCTAACAGGGGAATTGCCATTCAAATATTTCCTGAGTTGGAATAAAATGAAGATGGTGGATCAAGATCAATTAAAATATCTTACTGCATTTTTTATTCCGCATTCAACCAGGGTCGCCGTGCCCGGTGATAATCCTTATTCTCTGTCAATTACAAACAAAGGAGTATTACTAAACTACTCGAAGATTCTTCAATGTTTTGTGGCCGTTGATTTTTCAAGTAACAGATTTGAAGGAGAAATTCCAAATATCATAGGGAGGTTAAGTGGCCTTCGTTTGCTCAATCTTTCCAACAATAATCTCAGTGGTGGAATCCCTTCATCCTTGGGGAATCTAACAAAGCTTGAATCTTTAGACCTGTCTCAAAACAATCTCTCTGGATCGATCCCTCAGCAACTAACCCAATTGAATTTCCTTGAAATTTTCAATGTGTCGAACAACCATCTTGCAGGTCCAATACCACAAGGAAAGCAATTCGATACATTTCAAAGCAATTCATATGAAAGCAATCCAGGCCTGTGTGGCAATCCTTTACCAGGGAAATGTGAAAATTCAGAAGCATTACCCCCATCACCTTCAATTTCTGGTGAGGTTGAGTCGGATTCTTTCTTTGATTTTGGTTGGCAATCGGTTTTGATTGGCTATGTAAGTGGGTTGATGATTGGAGTAGTGATTGGACATATTGTGACCAAAAGAAAATACAGATGGTTCGTGAAAACTTTCAGAGTAAGACAACCAAGAAGGAGAAGAAGACAAAGAGTGGGATCCTCGTAATTTGGAGTAGATATTTTTTTTTCTTTTAAGTTTTGTAATTGAAGTGCATTGTTTTTTTTTTTCGTTGGTTTTGTTGTTTGCCATCAAGCTGAGATTTTTTAATCAAAAAATTAATTTATGTATCAAAAATTATATTTTACGATCATATTTTTTTTAAATCAATAACAATACAAATAACTTAGATTTATTTATTTTTAAATTTTTTAACAAAATTAATATAATACCATATTATATACCAAACACAATATAAAATATTACAGATTCTTATATTTTAAAAAAAAATATTACATATTAATACATTTTTACATAAAAACATTTATATAATAATAAGATAAATTCAATTTTTAATTTTAACTCTATTAAATATTAAAGAAAAGCTAAAATATAATTTTGAATAAAAATTTTAGTATTTTCGTTAGTTTTAATGGAATTATTAATGGAAGGGCCAAATTAGAATGTGTCTAAAACTTTAAGGGTCCAATTGTTATATTTTAAATGATAGGATTTTAATTGTCAATTGATTCAAATGTTGGTTTTTTTTAAGCTATCCCTGAAAAAAAAAAAAAAAGCTTAAGTTGGAAATTTTTTTTTTTTAATTCGAAAATCGAAACTGAAATTCAGTCGTGGAATAAAACTTATACCGCAGAATTAAAGTTTATTAGTAGCAAAAGGGCTTTATTTAATAGATAGCTAACAACTTCATATATAATCAAAGCAAATATGCAGAAATAAGTGTAAATTTTATTTTATTTCAGAGATATTCCTGGTAATGATTCAAAGACCCTTCTGAAATTAGATGAGGTCTTGCAGTTCAATTCTCCATCTCTTTTTCCGTTTCAGCAAATAGATCATCATCTCTGGTTTGTACAATCATATTTACAGAGCATTGCTCCAATTGAAGGTCAAGACTGCAAATTGATTCATAAACTCAGCTTAAGAATATCAAGCTTATTCTCCACATTTATACCCAACAATGAAAATGAAAACATTCCACCTCATCAGAATAAAGTGAAATTATCAGCTCAGATACATAATATTTTGCAATGTGCAAAATTTGGAATCCAAATTAGTTCTTCGAAAGATAGGAGAAAATCAGCATCCTGTATAGTTTACCTATGTACAACCTGAATTAGACCGAAGAAGCTAAGTTGAAGATTTGAAACGATTCACTGGAGCATTGAGGGAAGAGAGGTATGAATAATCTGCCTTGTCGATGCCGCTGAAAAGGTAACCAAAAGGAGGCATTTCTAAGTACTTGCCAGAACCAGGGGCGACCTTCAGTTCATCGTCTTTCCAAACAACTCTTCCTCCTGCAATTGTCACTTCAACCTTGCCCTGCCAACAGAATCTAAAATTTTTCAAAAACATTATTTAGAATGACTAGGAATACATGGCAAACATGGAACGCAGGCCCTGCTTGAAAGAGCAAAAATGTGGCAGTAATTTTAAGTCCTTCCAGGATTGAATGACAAAAATCTCTTCAATGTACCATACTCATGGTCATTATGCTTGGCCACATTAACTGATTACCCATTGCTAGTGGAAAATTAAAAATACGTAAACATCAGTGAATGTGATTCTGCTTAATGTGAACATGAAAATGTACCATGAATTGCATATGAAAATCTCTTTGCATATGGTATTTTAAATATAATTTATATTTTTGTCCCCCTTAATTTTAAATTCTAGCATCGCCACTGCAAGTACTTGTGATCCACTACACTTTTCTCACCACCTACCATTTTGAATATGTCTTGTTCTTTGCTATCACCATTTGGATAAACTCTGGAAAGTATTGGATGCAACATAGCAGATTAAGCAGCAAATAATTCAAAACTATGATGTGCACCAGGGACACCAATAAATCAGGGAATGAAAACATCACAAACAGAAAGAAATAATCAAAAAGCATATGATCATTTATGTTTTAATCATTTTCCAGGTCTTGTTGGAGTCAAATCGGTGCAAGGCCCAACGGATACAGCAACTGATAATGAAATTTTTAATTTCATATGCATAGACAAAATGAAGAGTACAGTGTTCAGTATGATAAATTACCTTTCCTTTCCTACCCTCATAGTCATTTGTATCTGTTCGGGAGTGGTGAGACTTGGCACTAATTTCAAAACTTGAGTTTGGATTTAGTATAATTATATCTGCATCAGATCCAGCAAGAATTGCTCCCTTTCTTGGATATATATTGAAGACCCTAGCACTAACATTCCACAAGAATCCACAATAGCTTACTACCATCATATCCCAAACCAAATGCATCCACTCCTCAATTCCTACACTTCCAATTGCCAAGTATAGCAAAACTAAAACAGTTAACCAGAGTCAATATAATGTAAACATACATTTGACTTGAGCAATAGGACCACTTTTCTATCACCATTGACACCATTTGGAATTTTACGGAAATCTTCAATCCCGAAAGCTTTTTGTGTAGAATTAAATACACAGCGATCAATTCCTACAAGCTGCAAAATATAAAATTATCATAAGGAACATATAACGGACCTGTTGAATGAGGATATTAAAAAGACATCCTAGCCAATCAGAGATGCAGAAAAATATCTATATCTTTGAAACAGTTATAATTATATATATTGTAAACAAACTGTATGAACTAATTCAATAATAATTAATAAAACTCATAAAGTATGTAGTGCTGGATCTTGCTTTGATGCAGTGGTGAATTCGAGATCCCAAAGCTTAGAATCATCAAGAACTAATCCAGAAACAACTGGCTCCACGATCACCCTCTGCGCTGCAGTTTGAAGAAAGTGGCAAAGCTCAAATAAATATAGCAATCATAGCAGTTAGTTTCCTAACAAGAAAACGAATCACAACACACTTTAACTTCTCGCTCTGAGGATGTGCAACTCTCTAGAAGTTCAACATCGTAGCAAATATGAAAGGCACACAGTTGAAAGTTGATTAATTCTTGTTAACAATAGCCATAATATTAGTTTAAAAGCTCCTGTGACCCAATTAACTGTGATTAGATTAATCCTGTGATATGGTTGTGTCAACCTTTTGATGATACATAGGTAAGAAGAGAAGCCTTCGCAGTTCTTATAATCCTAGGGTGACTATGGGAATTATCTGTTGCCCCCACAGACAACAACTAATAAGCCTTTGCAATTTCCATGAACTCTTTCAATGATGCTACTATGTTTTACAAGTTAACCGCTCATGCACTCATCAAAAAGTAAGGCATGTATACAACTGTGGGTCAACATAATGATGAAATACTCAGCAAATCATGCTAAAAGCAGAATAATTTGCATCTACACAAACTTTAAATTTATTGGGTAACGTTCTTAATAATCACTAAGTTTTACAATAACAATTATTTTGGTGAAACTTAAACATTTTACACATGCCTTTCCTTCATTGGCTCTCCAACATTCGCTACACAATTGAACAAAATATTTTGCAGGCAATTGGTACTTAAAAGAAGAAGAAGAAGAAGAAGAAGAAGAAGAAAAAGAATCAGGAATGTAGTTTTTGTTTAATCTTCAATATTTAAGTTGAACTAGACATTTTCTACGAGAATGTAATGACCTTTAAATTTGATGGTTAGCAGATAATGCTTAATTTTTTCGGATGACATTTACATCAAGGCTACAACATAATAAATCATTTTAAATATTTCTTTCAATATGAACCACCCTCATGTGATAACAAAATTATGGTCATATACCTCCCTAAAAGGGAAAATTCATGCACATGAATTTATATGCTATTAGTAATTGCAATTTGCTACCACCAATAGTTTTAACTACCGCATCAGATCAACTAGCACAACAAATTCAACCCACCACATTAAATCAACTACTGAAACTAATTCAAAGCACCTCATCAAATCAAATTGTAATATGTCAAGAATGCAAACCTGACTTTCGAGCTTTAGCTATTTCTTCCATTGCATCAATGCTCATCACATGAACCACATAGAGAGGTGTGTTAACAAAAACTGCCAAATGAATTGCACGAGAAGTTGCCTCGCCTTCAAGCTGCAGCATCAGCTATATTATACCAGAAAATTAAACTATTGTTGAAATAGTCATGAATAGTAAAATAAGATATATAATATCAGGAATGTGTTAATATGTAAAAAAATGCAAATCCCTGAACTTTCATATTTTTCTACATTAATTCCTTATACAAGAAAAAAAACACACATTAGGTCTTTTTACTTATAATTTATTGCATTAAGTCCTTATGAGCCTCAAGATTGGAGCATGTTGTTCACACTTATCAGCTCCGCTGCACAAGGACCAGATGTGCAATAAGTCTTAAGTAAAAGGGACCTAATTTATGATTTTTTTTGTATATGAACTTAATGCAAAAAAAACGTGAAAGTTTAGGGACCTAGGAATGTCTTTTTCCGGAACAGAACGACACTGAACCTATGAGCATTAACCTACATGATGTAACTAACTAACAAATACAAAAAATTCTAGTTAGCTTCTGCAGGGGCATATTTAATGTTAGAATCCCAATAATCTTGCAAAGGGTGCAGAAGTCGAATTTCGCCTTCTTAAAAATTCAAAAATTGGCAAAGTAGTTACATATGGAAAGCTCAAAAATGGAACACAGGTACCACACTAATGTTCTATAAAGCAACCATAAGAAACTAATGCTTATTGTTTTCAGCAGCGTTCTCTTCCTTTCCAAGAGTAACAACAACTTTCTTTAGAATGGCTTCAGTTTGCTGGCGAGCATTCTCCACAGCCTTAGCTATGGCTTGCCATCTCTCACCATGCTTCGGTGCAGTAGCAATGCACCTCAACGAGCCCCTAAGCCACCTAGATTGTAGTCTGCACATTCTTGCATACATTCACATCATGTATAATAGGTCTTCATATGCTTGCACAACATACAATTTGTGTATGCCTCTTTACATGTATTGCTTTGTGCACACACAACATTTTGTATATATTGTTGTGTAACCTTGTAGGTGAGGCAAAAGTAGTCAAAGTCAAGCATGCAACACGCTGCACAACCTCGAAGCTAACAAAAAAAAAGAGAAAAACAAACAAACAAACCCGTCGGGAACAATTACAAGAGGATGGCCATCCAAGTTCAAAGGCAAATCCCCATCATGCAAGCTTACAAGAAAGTCAATATCTATCGTAATTATAATAACATACTAACGTTATGTCCTTTTCGAAGGCACCTAAGTCCTCTTAAGAGGCACTTATCCAGGTTAGACAGGCTAATAGATGGCGTTGACCGTGGCATTTCTTCCATCATCATAGATTCCACAGGCTGTATAATCAGCTTGTGTTTCTTTGGTCGATAAGTGATCTTCATACCGACAGATGGTGAGGGTCAACTGAGGTAGTACTTCATGCCGACAAATGGCATTGACCGTAATGTTTTCTTCCATTATCAAAGATTCAACAGGTTGTATAATTAGTTGGTTTTTCTTTGGTCGACAAGTGATCTTCATGCCGATATACGGTGAAGGTCAGTCGAGGTAGTTCTTCATACCGATTGACGGTGTTGAGCATTCCTCCAACCAAGTTTTTCATACCAATAAATAGCATTGATCGTGATATTTCTCCCGTCATCTAAGATTCGACAGGCCGTATAATCAGTTGGTGTTTCTTTGGTCGACAAGTGATCTTTATGCCAAAAGATGGCGATGGCCAGTTAAGGTAGTTCTTCATATCGACGGATGGCATTGAGCATTCCTCCAACCAGGTTCTTCATGCCGATAGATGGCATTGACCGTGGTGTTTCTTTCATCTTCAAGGATTTGATAGGTCGTATAATTAGCTGGTGTTTCTTTGTTTGACAAGTGATCTTCATGCCGATAAATGGCGAGGGTCAACCGAGGTAGCTCTTCATGCAGACAAATGACGTTGATCATTCCTCAATCCAAGTCAGTCATGCCAACAAATGGCGACTATTGTTCAACTCATCCTAATTCTGCATGCCGACAGATGGTGCTAATCAAATTCATCCATAACAATCAAAGATTTGCTGCCTCTGGTACATGTCTTTTATCCTTTTACTCTGAATTTTGGCTCATTTTGGCACTAGTGTATCAGTTCCCCTAGATTGGAGGCAACTGTAAATACCGTGACCTGAAACAGCCTAGATAAGGATCATCCGATGATGAGAAATTGATATTTTTTTTTACCAAAAGCACGAATTTCAAAGCTTTGATCTTGATTTTCACGTTTTATAAATGTTTTATGAGTTTTGATTTGACTTTCAAAATCTTAAGTAAAAACTTCAAAAAATCCTTATTTTGACCTGTGACAATGTATGATTTTCGGTTGGAGAAAAGAAAACATTATGACTCTCTCTCTCTCTTCCAAAATAATTTTGTTTCTATTTTCACACCTAAAAAATAGGGGCCATGGACCAAATAAATTCCATGTTGACAGTCAATTAAAATTGACACATCATATATTATATCTAGTTTCCCTAGTTATTTTTAATATGAGAATTATTAAAGCAATATTGAAATTAGGGTTTAGATTTAAGCGAAATTTAGTTTTCTTATAATAAAACTAATCAAATCTAAATTCATAAACTCGAATCAACCGGATTAACCGAATTAGTTAAATGGACATACATATAAAGATGTAACATTTAACTGAATTAAGTGAATTAGTTAAATGGACATACATATAAAGAAGTAACATTTATACATTACAAATATTTATGATGGCAATATAAGTATTCATTAATCTAAACTTTACAAGTCATTAAAACCTATATTAAAATTTACCTATTAAATACAGATAAGTTTCTTATATAATACTATTTTATTCTTTCTATTTTGGGATAATTCTTCTATTTTTTTTATATTTTAAGGATTTAAATTGACCGTTAAAATATTTCTAAATCTTCACTGGTCCTTTTTTCTTCTTGGAGGTATTAAGTTCTGATCAAAATTTCTTCAAATATGTTATCTTTACTTATCTGTCTAATAACGACTCTGAAATCAACTTTTCAATCTCTTATTCATCGGCTGCCGTGGTGGTCGGTGGGTTGTTGTTGACGTCAGCGCTGGTTGATGTGTCACTTTGTGTAGCTCGAAAGAAGTAAAGACTTCTAATGGCAGCAAGAGAAGAACTTGTTTTAGAGAATGATAAAATGGGGAAATGAGCTTTTTCTCCTAGACCAATTACAAAATTGGCTTGCATTGATGTTGTTGGCCCTATGATTGTTTTCACTTCAACATTTTTTATCAAGCCTAGAGATGCGTTTTCAAAGGAGATAGAAAAAAGTTAAAATTTACTATTGATTTCTTATTTTTGCAATCAATGAAAGTTAGTTGAATATAGAGAAAAGAAATCTGCCAAGAATTTACACAAAGGAGACAAACTAGAACTTGTAATTAATTAGGAGAATTAATCACAATCAAATTAATCCAGAGAAATAACTCTATTTGTGAGAATACTTGTATTATTATTTTTGCTGTTGTTCATTTCTTCACGATCTATCTTTATTTATTACTATTATTGTTGCTTTTGTATATGTGAACTTTTGGACTTTGCAAATACATATCTAGTTCAAGATATAATTAAAAGAAATTCTACAATATATTTGATATCTACCTTTTACTTTGTTCTTATGTAAAATATATATATATATATATATATATATATATATATATATATATATATATATATATATATATATATATATATATATATATATATATATATATATATATATGTTGGCCTGGATTACAGTGCTAGCGCTGCTAGCCTTCGCCGGGTGCTTGTTCAACGGGAGAGAAAGTTCACCATCGATTGTGAACTCAAAGGTTGTATTTAAAGAAATTTAGGATAATATGTCTGCATTTTGCATATTGTAATCTTGAAGGCATAAAAGGGATTTGCTTTTTTTTTTTTACCTTCTCCTTCTTCATCTTCTCCCGGTGTCTTTTGTATTATACCTGTACATAATTGTAGGTGAAGAAACTGAATTTATTTTTGATTTTTTTATCTAAATTGTTATGTCATTTCATATATATTTGTGCAGAAAAATTATACAATTTATCTAATTAATTGATCCAATTAGTTTTTAAAATTTCATAGCGACCAATGAATTTTGATTTATTAGAAAAAAAATCATATTTGAACAAGAAAGCAATCTATTATTATAAGTAACTCAAGGTATCCTAATATAATATGGCAAACATTTCCTTTCAAGCTATTATTATAAATAACTGGATTTTGGTATACTAATGGGTGTACTTGGTATACCATATTTCAAATTTAGATTTCATTGTCTATAATAACAATTGAAATGGAAAGGCCACGAATTTCATTTTGTTACATTTTACATTTCACATGTTTGTGAAAAGTATTATTTAATGTGTTAATTTTAAACACTGTTTTCTCTATTTTTTTCTAAATATGTATTTAAAAATCCCTTTAAATCATGTTCTGGAATTTGGTATACTAGACAGTATACCAAATTTTAAAATGCAAATATATTATGTTTTTAATTTGGTATACCAGACTACAAATGTTCAAAGTGCAAATATGTTCTGATTTTATCGGTATACCAAATTTTAGAATGCAAATATATTCTATTTTTTGGTATATCGGAATATCGGGTATACCAAATTGCAAACATATTCTGTTTTGTGTTACATATGCCAGCCGGTATACTAAATTTCAGAGTATAAATATGTTCTAATTTTTGGTATACGGACCAGTATACCAGGTATACCAACCGATATATCAAATTTCAGAATACAAATATATTTTAAAATTTGGTATACTGGACGATATACCGGATATATACCAACCGGTATACCAAATTATAGACTGTAAATCATGTTTTTTTTTAAATAACAGATTTTTGTATTAAAATATATAAGTCATAAATGTTGAACTTGAGAAGAGTAATTTGTATTTTATCTACTTTTTTTAAATATGTATTTAAAAATCCCTTTAAATCATATTCTGTAATTTGGTATACTGGACGGTATAACAAATTCCAAAATGCAAATATATTCTATTTTTTGGTATACCGGACGGTATATTAGATATACCAACTGGTATACCAAATTTCAGAGTGCAAACATGTTCTGATTTTGCCGGTATACCAAAATTTAGAATGCAAACATATTCTATTTTTTGGTATACCGGCCGGTATACCAAGTAGGGGTATGTATCGGCCGGGTTCGGGCGAACCTGACCAGAACCCGATTAACCAAAAATCCAAAATTTATATATTTTCCTCACCCAATCCTACCCTACATAAATATTGGGCCCCTACCCGAACAACCCAATTTTTTTCGGGCCCCGACTCGAACAACCCGAAATTAATTTTTTTAATTTACATATTCAAATTAAAATCCTAAATTAATACAAATAAATAATATTAAATACCATAAAAAATATTTTAAAAATACAACAAACTAACAATTTCAAAATTACATTAAATATATATTATATATTAATTAATATTGTAGAGAAATTATAATTTTTTATTGATATATTAACAATTCGGGTTGTTCGGGTTAGTCGGGTTTCACCCGACTCGACCCAAAACTCGATTAACACCTATATCAATAACCGAACCAACCCTAACAATCCGATTAACCCACCCGAATGTGTCGGTTCGATTTGGGTTGGTCGGATCGGTTTTTACACACCCCTAATACCAAGTATACCAGCCGGTATACCAAATTACAAACATGTTCTATTTTTATGTATATATACCAGCCAATATACTAAATTTCAGAGTACAAATTTATTATATTTTTTGGTATACTGACTGGTACGTAATTTAAATATACCAGTCGGTATACCAAATTTGAGAATGCAAATATGTTCTGAAATTTGGTATATCGGACAATAAACCAAGTATACCAGCTAATATGCCAAATTACAAAATGCAAATCATGTTCTGTTTTAAATAATTGATTTTTGTATTAAAATATTTAAGTTATAAATGTTGAGATTGAAAGAGTAATTTGTATTTTCTCTACATAAAAATTATAGCAGCACCTTTTGTGTTTATAAGGCAGAGTATTACAAGACTTTGTTTTAGAATAGGACTCTGTTTGCAAGACTCTGTAACTAAATAAGCTAAAAATAAGTAATATCACTACCTCAATTATCCATCAATTACTAAAATCGGCTATTGCTATGCTTACACTCTTATTCATTTACATTTAATTAAGTGCTAGGATCTTATATATAGCAATATTATTACCTTACTTTCTTGATCAACCTTTCTGTCATTTTTTTTTCATTACTACTATAATCTATCTATGCTTTGCTAACCTTTTATTAATTCTTTAAAATTATAATAGCATTACTAATTAATTTACTGCTACTTTTATTATCATTAATAATTAACATATGAATTAACAATATCCATAACATTTTCATCCTTAATTGCCCTAACAATTTTCAAACTTATTTCACTTACTGATCACATTCTAATTCAATTTGTAGGCTAATCTTCCTTAGCCTTATCATGACTAATTCCCAATTAAGTCCTCTTTTAAATTTCATTAATTTACAATTTACCTTTCACTTGCCAACTATTACTATTTTTACAATTTCTTAAATAATATTCATTATACTTTTAATTACGCTGAAGGACCCTACTATTTCTAAATTTCCATTTTAGTCCTTTTCTTACTATTATTAATGACAAATTACAATGTGATCCTTAAAGTTGTACATTTGCCAATTTACCTTATATTTTTCACTATTCACTCTTGTAGCTCATTTTCTTATCTTTTACTCTTAGTACATGCTATGACATGTAAAATTATGATTTAGTTATTACTTTTTACTTAAGTGTAAGAATTACACTTTTGATCCCTATTTCACCATGTAATAGGTTTATTTACAATTTTGTTCTTTAATTAACATTTCATTTGCTAAATTACGATTTGGTCCTCGCACTTTTACTAAATTACGATGATACTCTCATTTACCACTTATTTACACTAATGCCATTGCTTATCTTTACTTTCACATTTAATTTTTCTATTTGACATGCAATCTATCATTTACTGATAAATATATTATTTTTATGACAAATTACATATTGATCCTCAACATATTATTTTCTTACCCCTTTACACATTAATATCAATTCTTTTCATTTTTTATAATTAAATTCACTTATATTTCATTTCTACTTGGGAATTTAATTACCTTCATACTTTTATTCATTACACAGGCATTTAAACATTCAAACATGCATTCATTCATTCAATCACTTAGATATTTATTCAGTTGCTCATTTTAAAAGAACCTTCTTATTTTTGCCACACTTACCCTTAAGGCTTACCTTTCAACGCAATTACTATTGTAATCCTTAAATCTTTTAATTCTTTTCAAGTAATTACAAAATTGTTATATTTACACCTTATTTACAATTTTACCACTAGTTCACTCATTCTCACTTTAAACCCATCATCTGGCATATAAATTACCAATAAATTCCTATTTTATTATTTTCACATCAAATTATATTTTGGTCCTCCAAAATTTTAAAATTTCATTTTTAAGCTATTCATTCACTATTTTACCTTTTTTTTACCTTTTCATTTACAACTTTATTATTTTTACCCACTAAACTTATTATTTAGGAGAATTACCATTTTGACCCTAAACTTTTTATTTTCTTTTATTTAGGTCCTTTTTTCACTCAAATATGCATTTTCGCTTCACTTTTTATACTATTAAGTCATTTTTACCTTTATATCCCTAGTAAAATCCCGGCAGAAATCTTCAGACTAGATATACGAGATATGGACCCATGGACCCTCAGCACTGCACTAAGGAATGATCCCAAAGGACCAGTCCATTACTTTCATTGAATACTGAACTATGGAAGATCATTACGATCCTACCATAGTGAAGCAAGTCGCCATTATTTGCACCGTGGTATGAATATCCCTATGGCTAGCCAATCATATTCTGAACTAGATTTAAACCGCCAAACCACTACTAAGGGAAAATTTACTTACATATCTTAAATCCACTTTTCACATTTTAACACTTTCACTTGCATGTACATTTTAATACACTAGTCACTTGACTTTTTCATCACTTTTGCATATTTCATGAATTATCTCATCATAATTCATTATTTTCACTTTCAGCATAATGCATTTTCACACTTTAAAATATTCATACATATTCCATAAATTCTAAATAAATTCATGGACACTTCTTTTCATGTCTAAACTTGTTTTAAAAGCTCTTAATCATTTTTTTAGGCTTATATTAAATAAAATACAATTGTCATTCCACTTAACATTATTGTACAATTATCATTCCATATTCACAAACATTGTATTTATATTCATACTTATCACTACAAATCTTTTCTTATCACCTTTTATATCGATAAACTTTAACTACATTTAAGTTGGTAAGGTACATAACCATCATTACAATTTCATTTTAATTAAATTCACCACTTAGATAAACTTAATTATTTGTCCCTCTTAATTTAGTTATTTGTTATATACATTTTCATTTTATCTTTTTGCTTTTTGTTTAATACTAATACCGTTAATGGTATTTTATCTCCATTAACTTTACCATTCTACCTCTTTAATGTCCATTTATCTCTATTTTATCAATATTTAACTAATTCTTAACTATTATTTCAATTAAATATATTATACTCTAATAACTTCATTTAAAGTATAATATGCTATCAATGTAGATTATATTCAATTAAACTTTAATAATTCTCAATAAATCACTATGTACTCTATTTTCAATTACTATTCTTTTTATGGCCTTATTACTATTAGATTAACATAAGTTTCCTCCCTACTTTAATGCATTCAGCCACCTATGAATTTTTATTAAAATTATTTTTTCTTCCTTTATCCAATATTCCACTAACTTACATACTATTTAACATGATTACATAATTACTTATATTAATCATCAAAATATACCCTTATGTAAATACACGACCTAACTTAAGATTCAAGTACCAAATTTGTAACATCCTTACTGTAACAGTCTTTTCGATTTAAGCGTTTGACCGAAAATTTTTTTTCCTTAACTTAAACACTACAAAAAAACTGCCAATTAGCGACTAAAATTAGCAACGGCACAATTTTCGTCACTAATTTTGCGACGGATTAGCGACTATTTTATAATTCCGTCGTGAGAAGAATAGTTTCGATTTTTTTGCGACGGAATGAATAAACAGTCGCTAATTATTGGCGGGAAGTATATGCGCCATTTTTTGCGACGGAATTAGCGACGGAATATATCCATCGCTAAATTTTATAATTTTTTATTCATAAATTAGTTCCAGAAAATTTAGCGACGGAAATTTTAGTCGCTAATTTTGGAGGAAAAATATAGCGCCTTTTTTGCGACGGTTTAGCGACGAAAATTTTCTGTCGCTAATAGTAATTTGTTACAGTAATATAATTAGCGACGGAAGTAGTTAGTCGCTAATCCGTCGCAAATAAATTAAGAAATAATTTTTTTTAATTTCACTCACATGATTTATGTATAGTTTTAAGTAATTTTAATATAGATCATATGAAATAAATATTTTATTTTGTAACTGAAAATTAGAAATTATTTTATAAGTTGATAATAATTTGTTATCAATTATACCAAAATCTAAAGTTATTTATTTAGAAAACTTATATTTTTAATAATAATAATAAACTAATTGTTACGATTATTATATATTTGCGTGTTCAAGATTAAAAAATAAATATTTATAAAATAGTAATATAAAATTTATTATTTCATTCAAAATAATAATAAAAAAATTTATAATTAATTTTTATTTTATAAAATTTAAATCAAATATTAAATTATTAGGAATTCTATTGATTTCTTTATCAATTATCCCCAAATATAAACTTATTTATGTAAAAAAATTGCATTTTAATAATAATAATAAAGTAATTATTATAAGTATTATATAGTCATATTATGAAAAATAATAAATATAAATATTTATATAATAATAATATAAAGTTTATTATTTCATTTAAAATGATTATGAAAAATTTATAATTTATTTTTATTTTGTTATAATTTTGAGCAAATTTTAAATTATTAAAAAATTTAAAATATATATTTATAAAATTATCCTTGAATACAAGGATAAAATGATGAAATTTGGTAGGGGCATTTTAGTAATTTCAAAAATTTATCCTACATATAAAAATAACATTTTCTCTTCCCTCATATCTCTCCACCGTTTCAATTTAATGCGTATATGATTTTAAGTTTAATTTATTATTTAGTTGAATAAGACAATAGAGTTCAATCTAAGACTTAAACTCATACAAGTCAAAATGAATAAATTTTCTAATATATATATATATACACACACACACACACTTTTCAATTTTATTTCTATTATTTTTCAAAATATTCAAAGCTCCATCTAAACTCATCCTTACCATTTAACTTCACTACCGCAGTTACACTACAAGAAAATATTGAAATAGCAACGGAAAAATAGCAACGGAATTTATTTCGTTGCTAATTTAGCAACGGAAACACAAAAATAATTTCCGTTGCTAAAATTGGTTGAACTTTATAAAATTAGCAACGAAAAAATATTTGGTTAGCTTCCGTTGCTAAAAGTGGAGGGAATTTCTAGCGCCATTATTTAGCAACAAAAATTAGCAACGGAAATTGTATTCCGTTGCTAATTAAGGCGGCAACAAATGGCGGATAGAATTTGGGACGAAAAATAGCAACGGAATTTATTTTTCGTTGCTAATTTAGCAACCGAAATATAATTCCGTTGCTAAATAGCAACGGAATTATATTTCGGTTGCTAAATTAGCAACGGAAAAATAATTCTGTTGCTAAATTTCACTTGGAATGAAAAATAGCAACCGAATTAAATTCGGTTGCTATTTAGCAACGGAATTTTGTTTCGGTTGCTAAAATAGCAACCGAATTTAAATTCCGTTGCTCAATAGCAACCGAATTTAATTCGGTTGCAAAAATAGCAACGGAATAATGATTCCGTTGCTAAATTAGCAACGGAAAATAATTCCGTTGCTAAATTTCACTTGGAATGAAAAATAGCAACCGAATTAAATTCGGTTGCTATTTAGCAACGGAATTTTGTTTCGGTTGCTAAAATAGCAACCGAATTTAAATTCCGTTGCTAAATAGCAACCGAATTTAATTCGGTTGCAAAAATAGCAACGAAATAATTATTCCGTTGCTAAATTAGCAACGGAATAATGATTCCGTTGCTAAATTTCACTTTGAATGAAAAATAGCAATCGAATTAAATTCGGTTGCTATTTAGCAACGGAATTTTGTTTCGGTTGCTAAAATAAAGGGTATTTATGTAATTTTCTTATTTGTTGCCCTAGGTATAAATTGGCCTCCATCTCTTCTCTTCTCTTCATCTCCAGCCTCTACCCCCTCTCAAACTCCTCTTTCTTCAATCTTGTGATGCTTTCTTCAAACATGTGAGTCAAGCTTGATCGCCTTGAGTCCCTTCTCCATAATCCTCCTTCAATACCCATCTTGTTCATTGTTTCAAATTAGTAAGTTCTATTTTGTTCATCTTGAATTGAAATTATTCAGATATTATTACAATTTTTTATATATTAAATATATCAATTCTATTTCGAAGAATGGAGTTTCCCCTCACTCACTTGCATCAACAATCCCGGAAGAGGGCACGTCTGGTTGGGATATGGAGTTATTGGCTTATAGCAATATCAGATCTGTAGGTTCTTCGGTTGTTTCAACTTTAAACCTTGTTGTTGGGTCATAGCATATCAAATCTGGAGTTTCTCGGTTGTTTCAACTAGACGATGTGCAAGGTCCTGCGCAGGTAATTTGCTTTGTGTTTTCTTTGCTATTTTTTTTCTAAATAATCTCTTTCTATTTTTATGTGTTGTTGGCTCAATTTGTTGCTGTGTATTGTTTCATTATTATTAATTTTTTTCTTTTTAAAATAAAAGGTATAAAATGATATATAATTTGTTAACTCTATCAAAGAGAACAACATGAAGCTCGCTTTGGCTCTTCTCGAGAAAGCTAAGGAAATATGTGCCAGCCGTGGGGCATTTTCTCTATTTCCTCCTTATTCATAACTCTTTGTGTCTTTGCTAATTAAGTCATAACAATTAATTATTTGTGTTTTCATTCCATATCTCATTGCCCATTTCTGATTATTCTTTGATATTTGTACATGCATTTTAATATTCAGGCCTACTGGTATTTAGAGTGGCATTTTGATGTGTTGATATTATTGGCCTTAGCTAAATTTGGTGAGCTGTCAAAAGCAGAAGAGTTATTAAAAGGCTTGAAATCTAGGTAAAATTAGATAGTGGTGTAACAACGTATTGCAAGGAATTTACAAAATTTAATGCCAATATATTTAATATATAATATAAGGACATAATCGAATGAAAAATCAAAAAACTAAAATTAAGAGAATAATAGAAGAGTGAGAATTGCTAAATAACTTCGCTTTGAATAGTTTTCTTTCAACTTTTTTTTATTCATGGCATGACACACATGCAAGTAAATTAAAATATGTGATCCTGTAATTTATGATACACACACCTCACATGCAAATAATAGAGAATATAATAAAAAAAATGTATTTCGCACTTCTCATAAAAGAATTAAAATATTAAACCTAAAATTTCATTGATAAGAAAAACCAACTTTTACATTATCTTTTTTTACAGAACTATACACCAACATTTACAATTAAAATCATTGTCTCACAACTTGGTCTTTTTGGACGTAACATAATAAATTTGGTCTCAGTATTATTTAAATCAATATTAGAGTATATAAAGTTCTGCTGCTTATTTCAGTTGTTTAAAATGGGACTTGGAAACTATTAACAAATTCAGGAGGGCAATATCTGGGTCCTAGCAATCCAGTTTGGTTTAATAGTTGATCAACCAATTCAGAATTACAGCAGAAGCCACTTGTCTCATTTTACAGCAGAAGACTTTGATGATATAATTCTTTAGTGGGACTTTATAAAATATAATTTGTCAGCCTATAGGCTCTCATTCCTTGCTGTTGCATTAAATTTGCATGATTTATTCTATAATAGAAGTTACAGCTGAAGGTGATGTGGATTTTATACTTAGTTTCATCTTTTGTGAGTAAATCCACAACAGTGCAGCATTAGTTTGATAAATTTTTATTCAATATTTGATTTTTAATATGTGGTAGGCCACGCTGTCCTCTGGCACTAATTGAGATGTTAATATATTTGCATTTTACCTGTTCTTAATATTTCTTTTTCTATTGCAATGTAGTTTTTTTCCTTTTAATTTTTTTTTGATATCAATATAATTTATTTAAAAAGACAAGCTGAATTATATTGATGACACTGTTATCAGAACAGCAGTGTGGCTTGTTGGGTAATGCTGTTTCATAGAAGTCACAAGAATTTTTGCATCTTGATTTCTAATATAAAGTCGCTGCCTTTATATGTTTTTGTTTGTATTGCTTAATTTACACTTATGCTTGCTAAGTATTTTTTCCATTTTATAAGAGGGAGCTTGAGAGGTTTTACTCATTTAGATGTACATGCTTTAAATGTTTTTACCAGGTACACACCAGTTCGGTTGGATTCAGTTGTTTGAGAACTAAAATTATCTGAGCCAATGGACATTATTCTTCCAGGTGTGTGATTGGCTTTGGAAACTTTGTGAGCAATGTTCTTTCCATCATGTTGAATCACGGTAGGTGGCATTGCATTGACTTCTTTGGTGGACGTGGAGAGGAGACATGGTATGCTTTTGTCTTTCTATATTATTGTCCTGTTTTTCCCCATTTCTATATCATATCACTTTGTTCCTTTTTGAGCTTATGGGGTTTTATGGTATGCTTGATTATAATTGATATTATATTTATAACACTGTTGTATAAATTATATCATTCAAACTTACTCAACTAAGCCTTAATTGCAATTGCTAATCATAAAAAGCAATAGTAAAGTTGTTAATAAATAAGGCAGAACCCACCTTCACCACATAAATCTTAGTCTTTTGTTTATAAGATTACATATAAATCCTCTAACTTCTTGGTCTAAAGTAGAAAATCTTAATTCAATGAACAATGGTTATAGCATACATAGATATGGAATGAACTATCAGGTCAAGTTAAAGTTTGCAAACAGAAATACCAAGTTAACTGTTCACATCTCATTCAATGGTTACCTTATAAAGAATTTAGCAATTATATAAGTATGTCAGCATGATTTTGTTGTAATATAATTAGTTATTGCTTTTATTCAAGATCAATCATAAATTTGAAAGGAAAAGAGTGAACATGAAATGCCAAGGGCATCAAGGAGCAAAGACATTATAGTCAGCTCCAATGAGTATAAAATCACAGAATAACCCTTGCCTATGAAAGAGAAATAACCACGACAATAAGCTATAGAAATAGTCTGTTAAATAAAATAGATAAGCCAAAGTAACCTTCGAGCCCCTAAAAAAATAGGTAGTCGTCTAGTAATAATCCAGAATCACAAATAACAGAAGAAATTCAACAATTATTCTTTTTCTAATATACATTTTTATGCATCATTTGAATTATTAAAAAGAATAAAGTTTTTTTATTCCATAAAACACTTTTGGATTTATAAATAAATTTAACAATTTTTTTATCACTTAGCAGGATTTTGAAGTACTTTATCACCAAGCCTATATTGGTGGTGGGGATTTTGTTCTTTGTGGCGGCTCAACCTCAACACCTATATTCAGAACTTCATTTATTTATCCTGCCTTCTTAACATATCAATATTTACTTCCTTGTCCTAGCCCCTAGGACTTTAGTATCTCTGTTTTGGTATTCAGTTCTTCAAAAGATGAATAATATATTTAGTGACGGAATAGCGACGAAAATTTCGTCACAATTTTTTTATAATTTTGGCTGAATTTAGCAACCGAACTTCAATTCGGTTGCTAGATATAGCAACGGAAATTCTAATTCCGTTGGTAAAAATAGCAACAGAAATTCTAATTCCGTTGGTAAAAATAGCAACGGAAAATAATTTCCGTTGCTAAAAATACCAACCGCCAAATTTGCAACCGAATGTTCCGTTGCTATTTTCCGTTGCTAATTTTTATTAGCAACGGAAATTCAACAAATTTGGTTGCTAATTTTCGTTGCTATTTGCTGATTTTCTTGTAGTGTTACCTAATTGAGTGGTATGGAAGACTGAGAAAACTTACTGATTTAAAAATGGAGAAATGGCTTTGAAATTCTAAACATGGCCAGATTAATAAATAAGTTAAGATATTATCTGATAAATCCAAATATATAGTCCATTTGAATCTGCATATTTACGGTTTGGTTGGATCTTCAAAGACAAATTGAACAGCTTTTATACGAAATAGTGTAAGTAAAGATTCAACAGTTAAGTATTTGCTGTTAGATCAGCCTGATATTTAGTGAGTACGTTTGAAACTCTTTGTTGTTAATTTTGAACGGTAAAGATTAGTTTTTAAGGTCTGTAAGTTCAATTTTTGTTGCAAAAAAGATGTTGTTTTCTGGATTTTTTACGTAATGACCAGTTTTGTATACGAAAATGATCGAAAAATCATTTGCCGTTAGATTGGCCTAATTTTTGGTAAGTACGTTCAAAACTACTTGTTGTTAATTTTGAACGGTGAAGATTAGTTTTTAAGATCTGTAAGTTCAGTTTTTATTGCAAAAAAGAGGCTGTTTTCTGGATTTTTTACGTAATGATAAGTTTTGTATACGAAGACATCAGAAAATCATTTGCCGTTAGATTGGCCTGATTTTTGGTGAGTACATTTGAAACTCCTTGTTGTTAATTTTAAATGGTGAAGATTAGTTTTTAAGGTCTGTAAGTTCAATTTTTGTTGCAAAAAAGAGGTTATTTTCTGGATTTTTTACGTAATGACCAGTTTTGTATACAAAAACGATCGAAAAATTATTTGCCGTTAGATTGGCCTAATTTTTGGTGAGTACATTCAAAACTCCTTGTTGTTAATTTTGAAAGGTGAAGATTAGTTTTTAAGATCTGTAAGTTCAGTTTTTATGGCAAAAAAGAGGCTGTTTTCTGGATTTTTTACGTAATGATAAGTTTTGTATACGAAGACTATCGGAAAATTATTTGCCGTTAGATTGGCCTGATTTTTGGTGAGTACATTTGAAACTCCTTGTTGTTAAATTTGGACGGTGAAGATTAGTTTTTCAGATCTGTAAGTTTAGTTTTTGTTGTAAAAAAGAGGCTATTTTCTGGATTTTTTACATAATGACCAATTTTGAATATGAAGACAATCGAAAAATCATTTGCCGTTAGATTGGCCTAATTTTTGTTGAGTACGTTCGAAACTCCTTGTTGTTAATTTTGGATGGTGAAGATTAGTTTTTAAGATCTGTAAGTTCAGTTTTTGTTGCAAAAAAGAGGCTATTTTATGAATTTTTTACATAATTACCAATTTTGTATACGAAAACGATCAAAAAATCATCTGCCGTTAGATTGGCCTGAATTTTGGTGAGTACGTTCGAAACTCCTTGTTAATTTTGGACGGTGAAGATTAGTTTTTAAGATCTGTAAGTTCAGTTTTTGTTGCAAAAAAGAGGCTATTTTCTGGATTTTTTACATAATGACCAATTTTGTATGTAAATACGATCGAAAAAATATTTGCCGTTAGATTGGCCTAATTTTTGGTGAGTACGTTTGAAACTCCTTGTTGTTAATTTTGAACGGTAAAGATTAGTTTTTAAGGTCTGTAAGTTCAATTGTTTTTGCAAAAAAGAGGCTGTTTTCTGGATTTTTTACGTAATGATTAGTTTTGTATATGAAAACGATCGGAAAGTCATTTGCCGTTAGATTGGCCTGATTTTTGGTGAGTACATTTGAAACTCCTTGTTGTTAAGTTTGGACGGTGAAGATTAGTTTTTAAGATCTGTAAGTTCAGTTTTTGTTGCAAAAAAGAGGCTATTTTCTGGATTTTTTACACAATGACCAATTTTGTATGTAATGACGATCGAAAAATCATTTGTCGTTAGATCGGCCTAATTTTTGGTGAGTACGTTTGAAACTCCATGTTGTTAATTTTGAACGGTAAAGATTAGTTTTTAAGGTCTGTAAGTTTAATTTTTTTTGCAAAAAAGAGGCTGTTTTCTGGATTTTTTTACGTAATAATTAGTTTTGTATATGAAAACGATCAGAAAATCATTTACCGTTAGGTTGGCCTGATTTTTGGTGAGTACGTTTGAAACTCCTTGTTGTTAAATTTGGACGGTAAAGATTAGTTTTTATGATCTGTAAGTTCAATTTTTGTTGCAAAAAAGAGACTGTTTTCTGAATTTTTTACATAATGACCAATTTTATATGTGAAGACGATCGAAAAATCATTTGCCGTTAGATCGGCCTAATTTTTGGTGAGTACATGCAAACAAGTTCTTATCATCGACAGTCAATCCATTCCCCAACCAAAAAGCATAGGTCAAATCACTTTTTCCCTACGGCCACTGTGGCTGTACGGGAAGAAGGTGTAGTGATCGACGGATTGGAAGTGTGAGGAAGTGGCTTTTAAATTTAATAAGTCACTTTAAATTGAGGTGTCTTAGATTAAAAAAGTGGTATTTTTAAAAATAGAAATTTAAAAAAATGTAATGTTAAAAAGGAAGAAAAGACGGAGGCATTTTTAATAGGGAGCTCTGTTTTTTGGGTAGTTTTGTAAAACTCCCCTTGTCTCCAATTTAAATAGGGTTTTAGCATAGTTAATGATTGGCCGGCCTTTAGGAAAGTCAAGAATGGCTTTTAAATTTAATAAGTCACTTTTGAATGTGTTTGGCTAAATTTTTTAAAAAGTTTTCACTCATTAGAAGTTTTTGGAACAAGTTATCCACTTATGACTTTTCTTGAAAGTGCTTTCCCGGGAATAAGAAAATTTGTCTTCTCTTTTAATGAATTTTTAAAAATTTCAATTTTGTTCTAATATATATATAATAAAAATTCCATCCATATCCCTTTTTAATTATTTTTCGAATTGCTTGTCATTCTTGCAAATGTTTTTTGATTTTCTTTTCAAAATAAATAATCAATATATTTTGTACATGACACTTGTCTCATCTCATATAAAGTAACTCATTTTACCCTAACATTTTAAATAAGATTAAGGATTAATGCATAATAATTTATGGTATAAAATTTAATTATATTTTTTGTGTATTTAAAATTTTATATTATTATCATAGATAATGATATTTTATTAAGCATTGTTAAATAAATTTTATTTTAAAATTTTTATCTTTTAATAAATATTTTATTTTTATTAGTTATTTTATTATTATGAGAATTATTATTATCTCTCGTTTTCTAATTATTTACATATTTTCCATTCTCTATGATGATACCCCAATTGAAACCCTAAGTCCCTAACTTCTTCTGCTGTCTTTCTTCTCTTCTTTCTCACAGTGACACAACCAACAACCATTTTTCTATATCTCTGGGTCGGAGTCAACTTGCTCAACGGAGGAGGAGCAAACGCCGCCATCCGAAGCGATGCAGTCCCTATCTGTTAACTTCGAGTTAAACAATTCAGCCTCTGCTTCCTCTTTCGCCGCCACTTCTCAGTAAGCTGTTCTTCTTTTTCTTATTCTTCTTCTTCTTTCCCATTCCCGTTCCCGTTCCCATTCTTGATTTCTTCAACTTTAGATCCTCGAACCTCTAACCCATTTGAAGATTTGTGTTTCTATTTAGGATTTCGGTTTATGAAATCGATAAAGCTTCAGAAACTGCACGAGGTGAGTTTCTTTTCTCTTCAGTTCATGTAATGGTTCTGTAAAATTACACATTAAAAATGATTTTCTTTAGGTCACTTAGAAGAAGAGATATGTTAGCAAAGAACAGGTCAGATTCAATCTCCCTCAAGCTCTTCTTCTTTCTTTCTATTGATTAAGGTTTTCTTTCTCAATTCGTTTTTTCTCTCTGTATTTCCTTTTCTCAATTTATTATCTCCACTTTACTACTGCTATGAAATTGTTTAGCTGAGATTTGTAAACAAAGTAACACAATATGCAACATATTCAAACTGAACTCGATGCCACTTGGTTCAATTTTCTTAGTTAAACAAAATCTCAAAAGTATGGTCTTTGGATTCATTAATATTTCTGTAGACTTAATAAACCATGTTTCTTTTCAATTTCTTTATAAAGGAAAATCAAATCATTAAGTGGGCTATGCAGCTGAGAGTAGCCTTCAACATTGCTGAAGCCATAGATTATTGCAGTTCTCAAGGCTGTCTACTATACCACTCTGCTCTTATTTCTTAGTTGCTGAGGGGCAGAATCTCTGCCAAATTGATGTCTACTCATGTAATCTGGGGCTGGTATCAAGTTCCTTATGCCAGAAAAACTAGAGTGTTAATAAATTCTATATCCCTAGTCTTCCCATGTGGACCAACCAAATATAAAGAGATTCCTGGGAAACGTAATCAAGCTCAGGGATATTTTACATTTTTTCTATTTGAATTATTATTCTTCTGCTTGATTTAACGTATTATTGAAGATTTGCTCTCTTTTGAATTATTATTCTCATTTTTCTTTTTATGGGAAAGTTTTAACAGGATTTTTTAATCTTAGGTTTTACATTTTCTTATACTCTCGTTTACTGTTTTAGATAGTTCTTCAACTAAAAGAGGATGCTCGTTCCCTTTCGCATATTGGGCTTTTTCTTTTGGGTTTTGTGTACAGTGAATTTGTGTTGAACCTGCACGTTAACTTGGATAACTTATCAACTAAGAATTATTTAAATGCTTGTTTTAAAGTTGGGTTAAAGTTATTTTCTTGCTGTTGAACTTTTTAAATAATATAAAATATCGCTGAATTAGATAAAATATCCTGTTTAGGGGCAAAAAGAAAAGATGGTGGTGTTGGGTTGAGTGTGCATTCTTTAGTTCACCCTAGTCTGTGCCCACTCTTCTTTCTATTTGCTTTTTTGTATTTTGGTATTTTTTGTTTCAAACAGAAAATGAACTTTTACTCAATATGCTTTTTGGATGAGTGATGTTTTTGATAATTTAAGTTCTTTCATCAGTTCTCCGGCTCTTGATCTTCAGATAACTTATGCTTAGTTCTTGCTTTGTTTCTTTTTCTTTTTTGGTTTCTTTTAGTGTGAAGGTACCATATGCTGAATATTTGTGAATAATTGAATGTATTGAAGACCTAAACGATATAATATGCATTGTGCTTTTTATTTTCAGATTATTTGTTAATTAGAAGTTGGAATTGGTGTTATAGAAAGTTCATCTTAATTTGATTTCACGGTGTAATATCTATTCACGGTGGTAAATGGGATTTGCATCGCTGTTATCCAGTTTAGGGAAGGACCTACTACCAACTTAGATGGTGAGTCCGGCCAAACTGGCATTTGCTGTTATCCAACAATTTTTTTCTGAATTTTAACAAGAGGAAATTGGCATTTGTTGCCTCTCCAAGCATGTAAAATAGCTTGGATACTTGATGTAAATATAAATCTTCACTATTACTATATATATGTGTGATTTAGTTCTTTTCTTTCCATGTATAAATTGTTATTTACAGAAGTTGCATATTTGACAGGGAGTTAGTTGATTATTCATAGAATCATGAAGCAAAAAGATGGGAAATTGGCAAATCAACCTGATAAAATGCCAAAGACCAGGAATAATTAACAACTCAATAAATCTTTTATCCCAAATAACACTTGAAATTTTGATAATTGTCACTAGTTAGATATGTTTTCTTTTTTTTTATATATTAAACAAGTTAAATTCAGCAATTCTGCTTTATAATTACAGGATCAACCTTTGGAACCAGAGAGAACAGGCAATTCACCTTTACAGGACCGATCAATTTACGTGCTGGAACAAATACCGGTTAGTTCCCTTCTAATTCCTCAATCACAATGCTAATGACTTAAACTTATCTAGAGGACAATAGTTCAAAAAATATTTCCACTATTGACTAATTTCTTCATTGTTCAAGAATGTTGGGTTACACTATGAGACATGGGAAACTGTCCAGCCGCCACATTTGTCTTCTTCATCGAAACTTGTTCTCTTGGTCTTAGTTGTTAAGCTCAGAGATGTCAAGTCGGCCTGAATTGTTAGCACCACCTGAGATTTTCTATGATGACACTGAAGCTCGCAAATACACTTCTTCTTCTCGTATAATCGAGATTCAGGTGTTTTAATAAATGTTACACACAAATCATTTATCAATGTAGAGAATTATATACACTAAGGGCTTCTAGTTATTTTGGACATTGTTTTTATGCAGATTGGTCAGCTATCAACTGTGCCACCTAAACAAAGAACACCAGAAGCCTTGGTCTTCTTCCGTCAAGTGAAGGCAGTTGGGTAACTGCTGTTAGAGCATTAGGGTAATGTTTCCTAATATTGGCAGCATTAGTTAAATTTTTGAATTCTTGGATTGTTTGGGTTTGTCATTTGTTAGTTGAAAGTGAAAATCTGCAAACATAAAAGTGAAAATTTCTTCCACTTCACAAAATCCTCGACTTGTTTATGGGTATAAGATGTCTAGGGTCTATATCCATTAGTTATTATATACTTATTTGCATTATTCACTAAAATGCAACTTCTTTAAGGGTTGGAGAAGTGTTGTGGCCACCACTTCCTAGGTATTTTTTTGAACTACTATAGTGGTTTTTATCAGCTAATAGGTTGGGGAAGTGTTGTGGCCACCACTTCCTGAGTGCTGTCACAGTTTGTGAATGTCTGGACAAATGTTTCACAACCAGAGTTGAAATATAAATGAAAAATTAGTAAACCAAAGTCCTGTTTAGGAATCTTTATCAGTTAAAGGTATTTTCATTTGTTCTTGTTGGGGCTATATGCTCTTTGAAATTTCCTGTATGGCTGGTGATGGATCATTTTTCTCATTAGGTCTCTGCCCAGCGAACCAGCATAACTGGAATGAAGCAATATCAAGGAAGGCGACCTAATGCTTTTGGATTTAGATCCTGAAGGCCCTTCATGCCATTATTTTATTTAGATGACTTTCTTATTCGGATTTATTATTTTATTTAGATGACATTGTTGGTGTTATTTAGGATGATATTATTAGTATTTTTTGTACTCTTAAGAGAGATTGATAACATTATGTACGATTTCAATTACTTATATATATATATATATATATATGTGTGTGTGTGTGTGTGTGTGTGTGTGTGTGTGTGTGTGTGTGTGTGTTTTGGAACATATTATGCTTTGGAATAAATATATATATGTGTACGTGTACTGTCATTATTGTATATAGGTTGAAAAATTAATAAATACAACCAAAAAAAATTTCATTATGCTATAATTCAAATACAGCAAAAGAAAAAATTAAATTATGCAATAATTTAGCGACGGATATGCGACAGAAAACTGTCGCTAATATGTAATAAATATAATTTCGGAAATAATTAGCGACCAAATTAGCGACAAATTTTCGTCGCTAAATTTTACACTGAATTTTTATTTAGCGACGGAAAATTTAGTCGCTAAATATTATTATTATAATTCGACGACTAATTAGAAATATAAATTTGCGACGAAAAAAAATATTTGAGCGACTAAATTTGAAATCCGTCGCTAATATATTAGCGATTGTTCGTCGCGGTGTCGCTAATTTTAATTAGCGACGGAAAATAGCTAATTAGCGACGGAATTTTCTGTCGCTAATCAGCAGTTTTTTTGTAGTGAAAATTCATAAACTTAGTCTTCAACTTTTCATTAATCCATAATGCTTATCCAAAAATTCATATACTTAATCCATCTTACCGATGACCTATAACTGTTAAATTTACTATTCATTTTACAGAAATTTGCAAATATAATGGCTATACACAATAACCATAGCCTTTCAGGGGCATAACAGTTTATAATCAACAAAATCATCTCAATTATACATCCTCAAACACAACTCATCCATACATAAAATATCCAATACCAATCAAATCCATATACAGTAATACAATCCAAATACTATTACAAATCCACTTTTAAACTTTAAATATTTACAGTAATATACATGCCAAAATAAAATATTGCTTCAATCCTTCAAAATTTCTTCATCCTTGTGTACTAATGCTCCATATCACATTCTGAACTTGCACGCAGTAAATCCTACGTGTTGAGCATTAAATATGCCCAGTAGTGACTAAAAATCATACAATTTTCCAAAACAAAATAATTGCACCAAAAGTGCAAAATTTCAATAATTCTTATTAAAAAAACATTTTAACTCATTTTAGCAATCTTTTTACCTTAACATTATAATTTTGCTAAACTTTTCATTTCAGTCCTGAATTTATAAATTAATTACGAAAATGCCCTTTATACACTTTAATTATAAAATTGCCATTATTATCATTTTTTTCACTTTCAATTTTGACTTTTGGCAAATAAACATTAGTTGGGCTTTACTTTATTCTTTTTACGTCAAATTATGTTTTAGTCCCTAAACTTTACAAAATTTTATTTTTGCACTGTTTGGATATTAAATTATCATTTTACCCTTTTATCATTATTTTTTTAATTACTTTTACTCATTTAACACACTTTTTGGAAAAATTACTGTTTTACCCCTAAATTTTTAATTTCTTTTAATTAGGTCATTTTTCACTTTTAACTTCACTTTTACTTATATTTTAAACCTTTTTAGCTTATTTTCACATTAATGACCCCTAGTACAATTTCGGTAAAATTTTCGCACTGGATATACGAGATATGGACCCCATAAGATCACATACAGATCGAGAAATGACTCTAATAGACCATTTCTCATAGATCAGGTAATAAAACAGACAGGTACTATGGAGATCAATGATCCTACCATAGCAAAGCAAGTCATCATAACTTACACCGTAGTATAAGTATCCCTACGGCTAGCTAATTATATAGATTTTGACTGCCTGACTATTACTATGGGTACAATTTCATTTATTTACAAAACATTTAACAGATTTTTAACACTTTTAGTATTTCTTTCTTTTCAGATAGTTGGTCAATTACTTTTTCAGTGCTTTTTACATAGTTTATGAATTAATACAATATAATTCACTATTTTTCATCAATTTATGAATTAATTCACATTAATTCAACATTTTTCACTTTATATATAAACAAAATTCTTAGCAAAAATATTCAATTAAATTTCATAAATTCTATAAAAATTCATGGACATATTATTTCAAGCTTATAATCATTTAAAGGCTTAAAAATATTAAAATAACTAAAATAAACATTATTTTTCCCTAAAAAGAAATTTGGCCACTAAAAGAAGTCCATCATACAATTTCTTTAAAATTTATTTAAGCATTCTAATAATATTATTTAAGGTCCAATTACACTTATCTAAGGTTAATTTCAATTGTACACACATTTATCCAATTTTCCCTAACTTATCTAAAGGAAAATCATGCTAAATAATGGGAAATAGTTGGATTTGAAGCCACTAACCTTTTTCTCTTGCCTTAGCCTTGCCTAGACTTCCTTTTATTTCCTTTTTTCTTTGGAAATTTGGCCTTCACTTGAGTACCTATCATGGCCGGTTACAAAAGCCATCAAAACATAATTTTTTCTCTTTTGCTAAAATAAACATCATAAATGACATATAGGCACCCAAAAACATTAAGAAATACCTTTGAACAAATTTAAACCCTTAAATTTCTCATACCTCAATTTGACACCTCAACTTTGTCACTTAATTTTCTTAGTTTATCTTCCTCAAATGACAAGATAGAAGCTGGATCCAGCAACTAAAGAGATAGAATAACCTTTTTATACTTGGATTGAGAGAGGATTTGAAAGAAATCTTGAAAAAAATGAAGAAATGGTGGCTAAGATAGGTTTTAGCTATGGAGGAAGAAGAAAAGAGCTGATGGAGGTGAGGTGGCTGAAACAAAAATTAGATTTTCCACCCCTTATCGGGTCTTAATGGGTTGGGCTTTGGTCCAACCCAAGCCCACCAAATAAGGTCCAAAAACCCGAAACCAAGCCCAATTTGCCATTTTTCCTATAATTCTCTCTCTTTCTAACCTCAAATCACTCTAAAAATGATTCCATAATTCTTATAACATCAAAAATAGGTTATACACAAAATTTTAATCCAATCAGAGTTCATTTTTTATCCAATTCAATTAAACTGGTCCGATTCAAAAATACCGATGTTACAAAAAAATTTACTTTTTGGAACCAAAATAATCTACACATCATTTTAGATATATATGCAATTTTTGACAAAATTTTGGACTTCATTTACTATTTTTAACAGCCTGATCAAACTATGGTCAAACTAGTTAACCTAAAATTGAACAGCTCTATTTTTCATGATTTGAACTTTTTAAGGCCTATTTGACCTCAAAATCACTTCAAATTTCAACCCGAATTACCCGTGACCAATATTTTTCGATAGTCCAATAAAATATTTTTCACTTTCGGATGTATTTTTTAGCTCAAAAGCACTATTAACTATTGGAAAATACTATTCACGGCTAACCTGGTGTTGAGACCATTACAATTCTCCCTCACTAAAACAAATTTCATCCTTAAAATTTATCTGATTCAAAGAGCAAAGGATATTGTTGTCTCATTACTGCTTCTGGTTCCCACTTAGCCTTTTTTACATTATGATGGCACTATAAGACCTTCACTAGTGGAACCTATTTATTCCTGAGCTATCTGACCTCCCTAGCAAAGATCCTTACCAATTTTTCTTCATAAGTCATGTCGATCTGCACTTGAATTTCTTTTGATGTGATCACATGGCTAGGATTAGACCTGTACCTATGGAGCATGGACACTTAGAACACATCGTGCATTTTTTCCAATTTCGAGGGTAGCTTCAATCGGTACATTACGGGATATACTCGCTGAAGTATCTCATAAGGGCCAATGAATCTAGGACTCAGCTTGCCCTTCTTGCCAAATCTTAAAATTTTCTTCCATGAAGATACCTTCAGGAACACTCTGTCTACAACCTGGAACTCTATATCTTTTCTTTTCAGGTTTGCATAAGATTTCTGACGATCCATGGCTTCTTTCAATCTACCATACAAAGCCTAAAAATGAGCCATTTTAATGTTGGACTGGTAGCTATTATTGTAAGAAAATTTTGTAAGAGATAAATACTTCTTTCAACTGTTACCAAACTCTAACACATAGCATTGGAGCATAACTTTCAAAATCTGACACTACAAAAAACTGCCAATTAGCGACGACCTTATTTTCGTCGTAAATTTTGCGATAAATTCGCGACTGTTTTACAATTCTTTCGTGGGGAGGATATTTTCTATTTTTTTACGACGAAATAGCAACAGAATGAATAAACAATCGCTAATTATTGGTGAAAAGTATATGCGCCATGTTTTGCGACAGAATTAGAGACAAATATTTTCATCACTAAATTTTATAATTTTTTATTCATGAAATTAGTTCCAGAAAATTTAGCGACGAACATTTTAGTCGCTAATTTTGGAGGAAAAATATAGCACCTTTTTGCGACGATTTAGAGACGAAAATTGGTCTGTCGCTAATAGTAATTTGTTACAGTAATACAATTAGCGACGGAATAATTTAGTCGTTAATCCATCGCAAATAAATTAAAAAAATAATTTTTTAAATTTCACTCACATGATTTATGAATAGTTTCAAGTAATTTTAATATAGAGCATATGAAATTAATATTTTATTTTGTAACAAAAAATTATAAATTATTTTATAAGTTGATAATAATTTTTTATCAATTATACCAAAATTTTAAAGTTATTTATTTAGAAAATTTATATTTTTAATAATAATAATAATAAACTAATTGTTACTATTATTATATATTTACGTGTTCAAGATTAATAAAAATAAATATTTATAAAATAATAATATAAATTTATTATTTCATTTAAAATAATAATAAAAAATTTGTAATTAATTTTTATTTTATAAAATTTAAATCAAATATTAAATTATTAGGAATTCTATTGATTTCTTTATCAATTATCCCCAAATATAAACTTATTTATTTAAAAAAATTATATTTTAATAATAATAATAATAAAGTAATTGTTATAATTATTATATAGTCATATTATAAAACTTAATTGTAATGTCCCAAAAATTTAAAATCGTGCGAGAGCACTTTTAATACGGGTGTATAATATTTTGATACTGGTTCTAAGATTGATTTTTTTGCATAATGTCAAAAATTTTAAAGTGATAATTTGAATTTAAAGCAAAAATTTAAGAACTAATGACAAAGGATTTAAAATAAATAAATGTATAATAATTATAATAATAATAATAATAATAATAATAATAATAATAATAATAATAAGATTTAAGTTTCTTATTGGATAATAATAATAATAATTTAAGACGACTTTTAGATTTTAGAAGCTTGGAGTGAGATTTTTATTAGCTATAAAAAAAGATGAAAAGAGATGAAAATTTCGAGACCAAGAGAATTTGTGTGGCCACAAAATTTTATAAAAGAAAGTAACCTTTAAAAAAAGAAAAGAAAAGAATCGAAAAAGGACCTAAATAGAGAGAGTGGAGCAAGAACATGAGGAAAAGGAGGGGGCGCCACACTCTCCATCACCGGTCACTGGCGCAGCTCATTTGCGGTTTCTCTCGCCGTTCTCTCTCATCACCGGTTGCCTCGCTTCTTCGTTCCATCCCCAGCATCGGTCACTAAGTATATGAAACTCTACCAGACCTAAATAATCATAATAACTCTATCTGAATATTTAATTCGGATCGAATTATTCGATTTATTTGGATAGAATTGGATTTTGCACATTCCTAAAGACATTGATAGATAATAGAGCTCAATCCAAGACTTAAACTCATACAAGTCAAAATGAATAAATTTTCTAATTTAATCCAATTTTTTAAAATCATACGAATCAATTTATTTTAAAATTTTTACATGTTGAATTTGAATATAAATTGGATTAAATTTTGACAAATTTAATATCATATCATATGAAAATATTTAATTTTTAATTTATAACTACATAAGTATTTAAAAAATCAGAAAAAAACAATTTCAATTTGAATAAAGTTAATGTAAAATATTTAATTATTTAATTATAGGTATGAAAATTTATTCTGGCTAGAGTACTAGAGATTCATAATTTTTTAGATCATTCATATATATATATATATAAGGATGTAAAATTCTCTCGGGGCCTTCGAAAAACCTAGAAAAAATGATTAGTCAAAAGAAAAGAAAAAAGCAAATGAAAGAAAAGCGAGGAAAGAAGAAAGGCTAGAGGATGCTAAAACACGAAACCTCAATTTCACTTCTTATTACTTTTTCCTTCTTTTTTATCTTTTTAAATCAAAAATTCACTAGGAGTATTAATTAACCATTAAAAGTTAGTCTAATAATAAATATTCAATTAAAATTTAAAAAGTATAGAATGTTTTGAATTCTTTCTATTAACATTTCTAATTGGATGGGTATTATGATTCTCTTGTATAGTCGGAAATTCTTAATTATGGACATTATGATTCTCTTGTATAGTGAGAAATACGTAATTAAAAGTAAAGAAATTTTCAAATTTCATTCTTACTTTTGACAGCTCCCTTGTAAAAATAAATAGATAAACATTGGTTTATCCCTTATATATAAATACCTACTATGTACTATCAATTATTATTAACTGTTAAATAATAATAAATAAAAAATTAACATAAATTAATTTATGTGAAATAATAATAATAATAATAATAATAATAATAATTACAATGTATAGTTCGAACCTCCCGGTGCCTTCTAGCTCCCTCACTCGGCAGCAACATATAGATCAAAAATTGATACGTTGAGTCACTTCGGTGTAGATCTCAATCAAATTATGGCTCTTCTAGGCGCGTGACCACTACATGGGAATATTACTTTTGATACCGGTTTGTAAGGACTGATTTATTAAAGATATAAAATAAGTTTGAATAATTTTAAGGTTTTAAAAATTTGTAATTTGAATTTAAAACAAAATTTAAGAATTTATAATAAATAACTAAAACAAATAAAAGTATGATGGTCATTAAAATCACTAAGATATTAAAATTTTTATTGACTAATCATAATAATATTACAACAAGGAGACTATGCAATTTCTAGAAATTCCTTGGAGAAAATATAAGAGCCACTCATTTTAAAAGGGGAAAATGTAAGAGCCACTCATTTTAAAAAGGGTAAAGGAGAAAAAAAATAACAAAAACAAAAGAATAAAGAGAACAGGTGAGAGAGGAGAATCGGGGAGAGAGGGTAAGCACAAGGAGGAGCCGTTGAGTCGGTTCCCACCGTTTAGTGGCACCGCGAGTCCCCGATGGCTGCCTTGGTGCCATGAGTCCCCGGTGGCCGCTTTATTGCCGCTGTGAGTCCTCGGTGGCCGCCTCATCTCCTACATAGCTCCTCTTTCTAGCCGCAACTCCCTCCCTCTATTTCGGCGAACCAAGGTGGCGGATAGTGACACCACCACCACCGGATGACTCCTCGCGGTGAGATGAACACCCCGCTACCTTTCGATCTCCTTCACTCGCCGGTGATTTGCTAGATCGGATAAGGGAGACCGCAGCTATTTTGGGGAAATTTTGACCAAATCCCACGGAGGTGGAGCGCGTAATCACCGGAAGCAAGGTCCTAAGGCTTCGACCTCCACGGCAGCAGCAACAGTGTGCCTCCGGCGAAGCTCTGTCGAGCCTCCGTTGAACGAAATAGTTGACGAAAATGCAGAAAATTGTAAGGTAAGTTTTTATATGCTTACTGCTTCTTAGTTGTCATAATCATTCGTCTTTGTTTTTGTTTGAAAATTCTATTTTACTTTTGGATTTGCGTAGGCTTTAAGCAAGATCGCTTGTAATAGATTGCAAAAAGAGCTCGCTGAATGGCAATTGAATGCTCCAGCGGGTTTCAAGCACAAAGTCACCGATAATCTTCAATGGTATTTTGCTTTGATCTTTTTTTTTTACTGCTACAGTCTTTGTTGTGTAATTCTGGATTGTGATCCTTTGGGGTGTGTGTGTGTGTGTAGATGGTTGATAGAAGTTTATGGAGCCCCTAGAACTCTATATGCAAATGAAACTTTTCAGCTTCAAGTAGATTTCCCTGAACATTACCCATGAAGGCACCTCAGGTTAGTGATTTAGGGATTCCTAAATCCAAATATTGATTTATCTTTCCTTTTACTACTGTAACTGATTCTTTGTTTTTGCTGATTCGATTGAGAGCTTCTAATTTTGTTGTTTTGGTTATAAGGTGATTTTTATCCCACCAGCCCCTCTGCATCGTCATATCTACAGCAATGGATATATCTATTTAGGTATTTGCCTTGTCATAATATATTGTATATTTATTCTTGTTTACTTTCTTCTTTATTTTTCCCCTTTAAGTTAATTTCACGTTATTGTTGAATCAACAAGATTATTATTCATAGACCGACTGGAATTGAGTATTTTGATTATCAATTGCTTTACTACCAGTTCTGTTAAACTTTGGTATATCTCATGGTTTCTTATAAAGTTTATGAATGTCCCTTGGTGTTTATTTTTTAAATTCATATACTTAAACTGTACTGCTTTAGTTTAGCTGCAGTCTATTTTTCCCTTCATTACTTGTTGGAACTTCAATCATGTTAGCTTCAAAATAATTTGACACGGAGAGAACATCTATTTCAAATACCCACCACAAAAGAGTCCTTGACTATCGAGTAACTAGTCTTTGCATCAATATGTAGCAGGGATTTGGTCATGTTTTAACAATTCTGCTGAGTTGACATTTGCATCAATTATTCTATATACATATGGACAATGATTTGAGTGAATTTCTGGTGCATCATACACAATGAAGCATGTTAGATCAAATATTAACACCCAGTTAGTACTTGGCACACTAAAATACTATCCAATGCTTTTTTTTCCTTTTCTAATTTCTCAACTATTAAAAATTATTTAGCTATTATCCATTTACTATATATATATATATTCGGAATATTGCATAACAATGAAGTATATATAAAAGCTAGTGTTGCATCAGACGCTTTGAAATGTTCCCATACGCATCATATTAATTATACACCTATAACATATTTTAATGCTCAAATCGCTCAATCAAAATGCCTAATTGAAACTTGAATATTTCTAGCTGTTAGAAAAAGATAGGTTGGATTCATTCTACTTCTTAAAGGCATAACTCCTTTTATCTTTACACTTGATGAATTGCCAATCATATGGTAGACTCTTTAAGTAGCTCTAATTTCATCCTGAATTATCAAATAAAGCGACAATTTCGTTAGATTTTATTTGTGTAGAGGATAATATTAATTTAAGATTAGAAACAACTACTTGAATGAATAATAGAGGGAAGTTGAACTAGAATTGGGTGAGTTTTGAGTAAAAATATGGGAGGGATAGCACGTAAGAACATACGGAGATGGAAGTACAAGTTAGTTTGAAATTAATAATAATAAGGAAGTGATGGAAAAGATTGTCCAAAATTAAAATAAAAGGGATTTTCCAGCTACTGTAGAATAGGTTGGTATATCTTCACAAAGACTTTTCAAGGTCTAGGTATTGACCCCATTAATTACTATATACGAAAACACCTAAATTTTCCCCAACAAATGTAAATTTTTCTTTACTACACAAATAAAAGGCACACCATTTCATACATCTTAAAAGTAAAACAGTATAAATAGAGGTCTCGAAATTTGGTTGTGCTGATCCATGACTATGATTAATTCAACTTACTGTTTCATCAAATCCAACCATAATTTGACTGATTTCACAAATTTGAGCGATAAATATTTATTCGAATTCAAATGAACTTGGGTACATGAAAACTTGTAAAAAGAAAATATTGGGTTGTAAAAAATTGGAAGGCATTGATGCAGCTAGCAATCTAATCATTAAAAATCAAAACGACATGTTTTACTATACATGTTTAGCGTTTAGGAGAATCTTGGAAAGCCTGCATCAAAACGTGACATTTGTCAACCTTTCCCTTCATCGGGACTCCAAAATTCTCTCCACCACCGTTACTATATATTTATAATTTATAAATGTCATTTATAAATTATAATCTTTAATTTTATCTAATCTCAGTTTGCCTTAATTTTATCTAATTTATAAATTATAATATTTATAGTGTGTATATTGTGACTTGGTGCTTTTGCTATGCAGATTTTAAAGCTGAATGGTTTATTCTAAATGAAATAATAAAGAAGTACAAAATATGGAGATTGTAAATCAACCTTCTTATTTGTACTTCTTTCTTCATCTTTTCATGTGAGATTGTTCTTTTGCATTCTTATAATCAGAACTTTTAATGTATTTCAAAATTATTCAGGCCGAAGTAAATTTTCTTGGGAATCGACTCTATCCCAATTTGATTAAATTGATTGGTTATTACATTGAAGATGACCAGAGATTGCTGGTGTATGAGTTTATGCCTAGAGGAAGCTTGGAGAACCACCTCTTCAGAAGTATGTAACAAAGATATTTATACACTTGATTTTCTATCATTTGGGATTTGTAGCTCAGTCAAATGTAAATGAAAAGCTAGGATTTGGAAGGTTATATTGTGTATGCAGTCATTTTCAGATTGTACTTTTTCCTTTTCAGTGCATTACAAATAAACTTTCAAATTATTTTCTATATATGTATATTTTGGAACGTATTCTAATTTGGAATAAATATATGTTTGCATGTGGAGATCATTGTTATGTACAGGTTAAAAATAAATAAATAACGATAATTGTATATAGGATTAAAATTTTAAAATACAACAAAATAAAAAATTCAATTATGCAATAATTTAGCGACGGATTTGCGACAGAAAACTGTCGCTAATAAGTAATAGAAATAATTAGCGACATTTTAGTGACAAATAATTCGTCGCTAAATTTTACAATAAATTTATAATTAGCAACGGAATTAGTGACGGAAAATGTAATGGCTAAATATTATAATTTGGCGACTGATTATGAATATAAATTAGCGACGGAAAAAAATTAGCGACGAGCGACTGATTTGAAATTCTGTCGCTAATATATTGGCGATTGGACTTTTAACGACTGTTCGGCGCGGCATCGCTAAATTATTTTAGCGACTGAATTCTGGTAATTAACGATGGAAATTTACGTCGCTAATTAGCAACTTTTTTGTAGTGTGAATCATCCGTTCTGACTGGCCATCTATTTGGGAGTAAAATGCTATGTTAAAATGGAGCCTTATACCCAGAGCTTTTTGTATAATTTTTCAAAAATGGAAAGTAAACCTGGGATCCCTATCATAAATGATGGATGATGGCATTCTATGCAATCTCACTATCTCATTAATGTAGATTTTTGCTAGCTTGGTTAAAGAATAATCCATCCGCACTAGCAAAAAATGAGCAGATTTGGTGAGTCTATCAATGATCACCCATATGGCATCATACTTTTTTTTGAGTCAAAGGCAATCCTGTTACAAAGTCCATAGTTACCTTATCCCATTTCCACTCTATTATCAAAAGAGGATGAAGCAATCCGAAGGAACCTGGTGCTCAACCTTCACTTGTTGACATATCAGACATTTATCCACAAACTTTGTCACATCCCGCTTTATACTTGGCCAACAATATAAGCTTTTAAGTTCTGGTACATCTTATTACCTCCAGGATGCATAGCATAAATGCTATGGTGTGCTTCAGTAAGGATGTTTTTCTTTAATTCTTCCTGATTCGGTACACAGAATCTTTTCTTGTAGTAAAAGCTTCCATCACTGCTTAAGGAGTAATCACTTTCACTATTGTCTTTTAACTTGTTCATGACAGTCATCAGTCGATTATCTTCTTTCTGGGCTACTTTCACCTGATACACAAAGTCAGATTTCACTTGTATTTCAGCTAATAACGCTCCATCTGAAGCCAAACTCAAATTGATATTCATAGATCGAAGAGCTGCAAATACTAATATCAGTCAATAACACTTCTCACTCACTTATACACATTCATTTGAATATAATTATATTACCTGACATGAACTTCTTGCTAAGTGCATTAGCTACTACATTTGCTTTCCCTGGATGGTAGTCTATAAAGCAATCATAGTCTTTAATCAACTCTAACCAGCATCTCTATCTGAGGTTGAGCTCTCTCTGAGTAAGAAAATACTTTAAACTCTTATGATCTGTATAAATGTAGCATCTTTCTCCATACAAGTAATGTCTTCAAATCTTCAGTGTAAAAACAATGGATACTAGTTCCAAATCATGAGTAAGATAGTTCTTCTCATGAGTCATGAGTTGGCGAGAGGCATAAGTAATCACCTTGCCTTTTTGCATCAGAACATAACCTAAACAATTTCTGAAGGCATCACTATAGATCATAAAATCCTTGTCTGCCTTAGGTTGTGTAAGAATAGGAACTTCTATCAACATACTTTTAAGCTTCTCAAAATATTCTTGACATATGTTAGTCCACATAAATTTAGTATCCTTCTGTAGTAATCAAGTTATTGGAACTGCAATAGTGGAGAAGTCCTTTATGAATCTCCTATAATAATTGGCTAACCCCAGAAAACTCCTCACTTTAGTAACATTATTAGATTGCTTTCACTAAAGAATCGCATCAATCTTTGAAGGATCCACCTTAATACCCTTTGCAGAAATCACATAACCCAAAAAAGATACCTCATTCAGCCAGAAGCCACATTTGTTAAACTTGGCATACAGTTGCTTTTCCCTCAGAGTCTGCAGAACAATCCTCAAGTGCTTATCATGCTATTCCGATGTCTTGGAATACATCAGAATGTTATCGATGAAGACAACTACAAACTGATCCAGATAAGGATGGAAGACCCTATTCATCAAGTCCATGAAGGTTGCAGGTGTATTTGTAAGCCCAAATGGCATGATAAAAAACTCATAATGGCCATACTTAGTGCAAAAAGGAATCTTGGGCACATCAGTGTCTTTCACAGCCATCTAAGAATAGCCAGATCTCAAGTCAATCTTGATAAACACACCCGCTCCCTTCAGCTAATCAAACAAGTCTTCAATGCGATGAAGGGGATATTTATTCTTAATGATCACTTTATTCAGCTGTCTGTAGTCGATACACAACCTGAGTGTCCCATCTTTCTTTTTGACAAATAGGACTGGTGCTCCCTAGAGAGAAACATTGGGTCTGATAAATCCTTTGTCAAGCAATTCTTGTAGCTGAATCTTCAGTTCTTTCAACTCAGCAGGTTCCATTCTGTAAGGAACAATGGAGATAGAAGCAGTACCTGCAGCAACATCAATAGAGAATTCCACTTCTCTGTCAGGAGGTGAGCCTGGCAAATGCTCAAGGAAAACATCGAGGACCTCTCTGATAGTAAGCACTTCTAACACTTTAGGACTGTCTCTCTTTGCCTCCACTATGTAGCACATGTAAGCTATACACCCTTTTCTAATTAATCTTTTGGCAACAGTCGCAGATATCACATCAAACAGAATGTTGGTTCTCACACCCACAACTGTGATGTTACGACCTTTTTCAAGCTTTAAGGTGACTCTCTTCCTTTTGTAGTCAACAGTCGCTTGGTGGGTTGATAACCAATCCATCTCTAGAATCATATCGAACTCATGGAAAGGTAGCTCAATCAGATTTACCAGGAAAACATGACCTTGGGTATTAATAGGACATTGTCTATAAACTTTGCTCATTGCCACACTATACCCCAGAGAATTACTCACCAAGATATTATAGTCCAAGCATGCCTCTTTCATCCCTTTATCCCGAGCTAACTCAGTGCTAATATAGGAATGTGTAGAACCAGGATCAATCAAAGCACGAACTGTATTAGATAACAGGAGAAATTTACCTACTATCACATCTGGAGCATCCTCTTCCTTTTTGGCTCTGACTGCATAAGTTTGGCTTGCAGCTAGCCTCTGTCCCTGAGATGCTTTCCCTGCCGGCCTAGAAGCTAAAGTGATAGAGGTAACTCCCCTACCATGACCTCTCAGCGCAAAAGACCTAGTACCAGATGTTGGAGAAATGGCTTAAGCAGTATGTACCACTGGATAGTTTATGATCTGATGATCTCTGGACCCACACCTAAAGCATGCTCCAGTAAAATATCTGCACTCCCCAGGATGAATCTTGCCACAATGGTCATAGGCTACAGTTGTCCCACTATCTCTGTCCCGAGATGTACTGGCTACTGAAGCAGCTGGAGCTCTGCCATGTGGTGCACTGCCCTGACCTCGGCCTGCTAGAACTGAAGGACGGCCCTAAGGTGCTAGAGATCCCTTTGCCTTTTTACCCTAAGCTCCTTTATCACTGGACCGTCTCTACTTCCTCTTTTGCAGGAATCGGGACTGTCTCTTAGCCTACTCTGCCTGAATAGACTCTAACTTTATGGCTGCCTCAACCATGGCTCTCAAACTAGGGTATGCACTGAGGCTCCCAAACTCAAGCTCATACTCAGCCACTAACTTATTACCTTGTTTGAGCCTTCAAAAGGCATCGTGCATCGGTAATTTATACTCAGACCCGATATACTTAAGCTAAAACTGAGATACAAAAAATTCCCAACTCAACTGATCCACTGGGGTATGTCTCCTGATGGAATCCCACCAGATAAAGGCTGGTCCCTGTAGCAATGCAACTATGCCCTCAAGTTTTTCTTCTGCTGCATTATTAGTAATTTGAAAATATCTTTTTATCTTGAACAACAAATCTTCTGCCTATGCTAGTGTCAAAGGGTCTCGCCCAGAAAAGTCCTCAGCATTAAGCCTTATTAATTGCTCCAAAATGGGTTTTCTTATGGGTGGAGCTGGCTGAACCTGTACAGCTGCCTAGGAAGACTGAGCCTTACCTATCTGTAATCGCTGCTGTATATAATCGATCATCAAATTGAGAAAGTCTAGCTATAGGGGCGGAGGTGGCATGACTGGAGAAGAAGCCTACTGCTATGGGGCCTCCTGCTGTCCAGTACCTATGGATGCGTCACTCTCTCTATCCTCCACTTACTTGTCACGGTCGGAAGATATATTTTAAGTATAAAATAGAAAGGAGAAAGTACACATTAGATTTCCATAACATCTCTTTACTAACAATTGGCGTGTATATACAGATAAATCATTCACTTATTCCCACTTCGATCTTAAAATTGCTTAAACCATTGCTTTGATATCATAAAATATAACACATTTACTGTAACAGTCTTTCCGATTTAAGCGTTTGACAGAAAATTTTTTTCCTTAACTTAAAATTCATGAACTAAGCTTTTAACTTTTCCTTAACCCATAATGCTTATCCAAAAATTCATATATTTAGTCCATCTTGCCAATGACCTATAACTGTTGAATTTACTATTCATTTTACAGAAATTTGGTAATATAACGACTATACATTAGACTAGCCTCTTGAAATTCAGACAATAGCCACAGTCCCTCAGGGGCACAACAATTTATAATCAACAAAATCATCTCAATCATACAACCTCAAACACAACTCATCCATACATAAAATATCCAATACCAATCAAATCCATATACAGTAATACAATCCAAATACTATTACAAATCAACTTTTAAACTTTAAATATTTACAGTAATATACATGTAAAATAAAATATTGCTTCAATCCTTCAAAATTTATTCATCCTTGTGTATTAATGCTCCATATCACATTCTGAACCTGAACGCAGTAAATTTTATGTGTTGAGCATTAAATGTGCCCAATAATGACTAAAAATCATATAATTTTCCAAAACAGCATAATTGCACCAAAAGTGCAAAATTTCAATAATTCTTATTAAAAAAAGCATGTTAACTCATTCTCAGCAGCCTTTTTACCTTAACATTATAATTTTGGTAAACTTTTCATTTCAGTCCTTAAATTTTCAATTAATTATGAAAATCCTTTTTGTGCACTTTAATTACAAAATTGCTATTATTATCGTTATTTTCACTTCTAATTTTGACTTTTGGCAAATAAAGAATTAGTTGGGCTTTACTTTATGCTTTTTACGTAAAATTACGTTTTAGTTCCTGAACTTTACAAAACTTCATTTTTTCACCGTTTGAACATTAAATTATCATTTTACCCTTTTATTATTATTATTAATTACTTTTACTCATTTAACATACTTTTTGGGAAAATTACAACTTTACCCCCAAACTTCTAATTTCTTTCAATTAGATCCTTTTTCACTTTTAACTCCACTTTTACTTATTTTTTAAACCTTTTTAGCTTATTTTCACATTAATACCCCTAGTACAATCCCAGCAGAAAATCCTCAGACCAGATATATGGGACATAAAACCCACAGGGACATATACAGATGATGAAATGACCCTAAAGTACCATTTCTCACAGATTAGATAACAAAACAGATAGATACTATGGAGATCAATGATCCTACCATAGCAAAGCAAGTCGTCATAACTTGCACCGCGATATAAGCATCCCTATGGCTAGCCAATTATATCCTGAGCTAGATTTTAACTGTTTGACTATTACGAAGGGGAAATTTTCACTTATTAACAAAACACTTAACAGATTTTTAACACTTTCAGTGCTTTTTACACAGTTTGTGAATTAATACAATATAATTCACCATTTTCATCAATTTATGAATTAATTCACATTAATTCAACATTTTTCACTTTATACATAAACAAATTTCATAGGAAAAATATTCAATTAAATAACATAAGTTCTATAAAAATTTATGGACATGTTATTTTATGCTTATAATCATTTAAAGACTTAAAAACATTAAAATAACTAAAATACACATTATTTTTCCCTAAGAAGAAATTCAGCCACTAAGAGAAGTCTATTATACAATTTCTTTAAAATTTATTTAAGCATTCTAATAACCTTATTTAAGGTCCAATTACACTAATCTAAGGTTAATTTCAATTATACACACATTTACCCAATTTTTCCTAACTTACCTAAAGGAAAATCATGTTAAATAATAGGAAATGGTTGGACTTGAACTTACTAACCTTTTTCTCTTGCCTTAGCCTTGCCTAGGATTCCTTTTCTTTCCCTTTTACTTTGGAAATTTGGCCTTCACTTCGAGTACTTATCATGGCGGGTTGCAAAAGCCATCAAAACACCATTTTATTATTCTCTTTTGCTAAAATAAACATCATAAATGATATCTAGGCACCCAAAAACATTATGAAACACCTTTAAATTAACAAATTTAAACCCTTAAATTTCTTATACCTCAATTTGACACCTACTCTTTCTCACTTGATTTCCTTAGCTTATCTTCCTCAAATGATAAGATAGAGGCTGGATCTATCAACTAGAGAGGTAGAATAACCTTTTTTATGCTTGGATTGAGAGAGGATTTGAAAGAAATCTTGAAAAAAATTAAGAAATGGTGGCTAAGATAGGTTTTGGCTATGGAGAAAGAAGAAAAGAGCTGATGGAGGTGAGCTGGCTGATCCAAAATCATATTTTCCACCCCTTATATAGGGGTCTTAATGGGTTGGGCTTTGATCCAACCCAAACCCACCAAATAAGGCCAAAAAACCCGAAACCAAGCCCAATTTGCCATTTTTCTACAATTATCTCTCTTTCTAATCTCAAATCACTCTAAAAATGATTCCATCATTCTTATCACATCAAAAATAGGCTGTATATAAAATTTCATCCCAATCGGAGTTCATTTTCGATCCGATTCAATTAAATTAGTTCGATTCAAAAATACCGATGTTATCGAAAAATTCACTTTTTGCAACCAAAATAATCTACATATCATTTTAGGCATATATATAATTTTTGGAAAATTGTTAGACTTTGTTTACTATTTTTAACGGTCCGATCAAACTATGGTCAAACTAGTTAATCTAAAATGAAAAAGCTATGTTTTTGTGATTTTGACTTTTGGAGGCTTATTTGACCCTAAAATCACTTCAAATTTCAATCTCAGACTATCCGTGACCAATATTTTCCGATAGTTAAATAAAATAATTTTCACATTAATACCCCTAGTACAATCCCAGCAGAAAATCCTCAGACCAGATATATGGGACATAAAACCCACAGGGACATCCTAAAGTATCATTTCTCGCAGATTAGATAGCAAAACAGATAGATACTATGGAGATCAATGATCCTACCATAGCAAAGTAAGTCGTCATAACTTGCACCGCGATATAAGCATCCCTATGGCTAGCCAATTATATCCTGAGCTAGATTTTGACTGTTTGACTATTACGAAGGGGAAATTTTCACTTATTAACAAAACGCTTAACAGATTTTTAACACTTTCAGTGCTTTTTACATAGTTTGTGAATTAATACAATATAATTCACCATTTTCATCAATTTATGAATTAATTCACATTAATTCAACATTTTTCACTTTATACATAAACAAAATTCATAGGAAAAATATTCAATTAAATTCCATAAATTCTATAAAAATTCATGGACATGTTATTTTATGCTTATAATCATTTAAAGACTTAAAAACATTAAAATAACTAAAATACACATTATTTTTCCCTAAGAAGAAATTCAGCCACTAAGAGAAGTCTATCATACAATTTCTTTAAAATTTATTTAAGCATTCTAATAACCTTATTTAAGGTCCAATTACACTAATCTAAGGGTAATTTCAATTATACACACATTTACCCAATTTTTCCTAACTTACCTAAAGGAAAATCATGTTAAATAATAGGAAATGGTTGGACTTGAACTTACTAACCTTTTTCTCTTGCCTTAGCCTTGCCTAGGATTCCTTTTCTTTCCCTTTTACTTTGGAAATTTGGCCTTCACTTTGAGTACTTATCATGGCGGGTTGAAAAAGCCATCAAAACACCATTTTATTGTTATCTTTTGCTAAAATAAATATCATAAATGACATCTAGGCACCCAAAAACATTATGAAACACCTTTAAACAAATTTAAACCCTTAAATTTCTTATACCTCAATTTGACACCTCAACTTTCTCACTTGATTTCCTTAGTTTATCTTCCTCAAATGACAAGATAGAGGCAGGATCTAGCAACTAGAGAGGTAGAATAACCTTTTTTATGCTTGGACTGAGAGAGGATTTGAAAGAAATCTTGAAAAAAAATTAAGAAATGGTGGCTAAGATAGGTTTCGGCTATGGAGAAAGAAGAAAAGAGCTGATGGAGGTGAGCTGGCTAATCCAAAATCATATTTTCCACTCCTCATATAGGGGTCTTAATGGGTTAGGCTTTGATCCAACCCAAACCCACCAAATAAGGCCAAAAGACCTGAAACCAAGCCCAATTTGCCATTTTTCTATAATTATCTCTCTTTCTAATCTCAAATTACTCTAAAAATGATTCCATCAATCTTATCACATCAAAAATAGGCTGCATATAAAATTCCATCCCAATCGGAGTCCATTTTCGATCCGATTCAATTAAATTAGTCTGATTCAAAAATACCGATGTTACCGAAAAATTCACTTTTTGCAACCAAAATAATCTACATATCATTTTAGGAATATATATAATTTTTGGAAAATTGTTAGACTTTGTTTACTATTTTTAACGGTCCGATCAAACTATGGTCAAACTAGTTAACCTAAAATGAAACAGCTCTGTTTTTTGTGATTTTGACTTTTGGAGGGTTATTTGACCTTAAAATCACTTCAAATTTCAATCTCAGACTATCCATGACCAATATATTTCAATAGTTAAATAAAATATTTTTCACATTAATATCCCTAGTACAATCCCAGCAGAAAATCCTCAGACCAGATATATGGGACATAAAACCCACAGGGACATCCTAAAGTACCATTTCTCACAGATTAGATAACAAAACAGATAGTTACTATAGAGATCAATGATCCTACCATAGCAAAGCAAGTCGTTATAACTTGCACCGCGATATAAGCATCCCTATGGCTAGCCAATTATATCCTGAGCTAGATTTTGACTGTTTGACTATTACGAAGGGGAAATTTTCACTTATTAACAAAACGCTTAACAGATTTTTAACACTTTCAGTGCTTTTTACACAGTTTGTGAATTAATACAATATAATTCACCATTTTCATCAATTTATGAATTAATTCACATTAATTCAACATTTTTCACTTTATACATAAACAAAATTCATAGGAAAAATATTCAATTAAATTCCATAAATTCTATAAAAATTCATGGACATGTTATTTTATGCTTATAATCATTTAAAGACTTAAAAACATTAAAATAACTAAAATACACATTATTTTTCCCTAAGAAGAAATTCAGCCACTAAGAGAAGTCTATCATACAATTTCTTTAAAATTTATTTAAGCATTCTAATAACCTTATTTAAGGTCCAATTACACTAATTTAAGGTTAATTTCAATTATACACACATTTACCCAATTTTTCCTAACTTACCTAAAGGAAAATCATGTTAAATAATAGGAAATGGTTGGACTTGAACTTACTAACCTTTTTCTCTTGCCTTAGCCTTGCCTAGGATTCCTTTTCTTTCCCTTTTACTTTGGAAATTTGGCCTTCACTTTGAGTACTTATCACGGCGGGTTGCAAAAGCCATCAAAACACCATTTTATTGTTCTCTTTTGTTAAAATAAACATCATAAATGACATCTAGGCACCCAAAAATAATATGAAACACCTTTAAATTAACAAATTTAAACCCTTAAATTTCTTATACCTCAATTTGACACCTCAATTTTCTCACTTGATTTCCTTAGCTTATCTTCCTCAAATGATAAGATAGAGGCTGGATCTAGCAATTAGAGAGGTAGAATAACCTTTTTTATGCTTGGATTGAGAGAGGATTTGAAAGAAATCTTGAAAAAAAATTAAGAAATGGTGGCTAAGATAGGTTTCGGCTATGGAGAAAGAAGAAAAGAGCTGATGGAGGTGAGTTGGCTGATCCAAAATCATATTTTCCACCCCTCATATAGGGGTCTTAATGGGTTGGGCTTTGATCCAACCTAAACCCACCAAATAAGGCCAAAAAACCTGAAACCAAGCCCAATTTGCCATTTTTCTACAATTATCTCTCTTTCTAATCTTAAATCACTCTAAAAATGATTCCATCATTCTTATCACATTAAAAATAGGCTGTATATAAAATTTCATCCCAATCGGAGTCCATTTTCGATCCGATTCAATTAAATTAGTCCGATTCAAAAATACCGATGTTACCGAAAAATTCACTTTTTGCAACCAAAATAATCTACATATCATTTTAGGCATATATATAATTTTTGGAAAATTGTTAGACTTTGTTTACTATTTTTAACGGTCCGATCAAACTATGGTCAAACTAGTTAACCTAAAATGAAACAGCTCTGCTTTTTGTGATTTTGACTTTTGGAGGCTTATTTGACCTTAAAATCACTTCAAATTTCAATCTTAGACTATTCGTGACCATTATTTTTCGATAGTTAAATAAAATATTTTTCATCTTCGGATGTATTTTTCTGCCCGAAAGCACTGTTAACTATCGAAAAATATTGTTCACAACTAACTCGGTGTTGATGCCATTACAAAATTTCTTTCCTCCATTTTAAGCACTTAAAATTTCATTTATAAGCTTTATTTATATATCTGTAACCTTAATTTTAATTATTCATACATGTTTCATTAAAAAACATATTAGACATAACCTTGTACTTATAGAAACTGGATGGAAATTAAGGGATATTGCATCCACTAACCTTGAATTCTTGTTCTTCAATATCTACTTCTCATTTTTTTTTATCTTGTCATTTTAAAATCACTTCCTCCTTTCTTGAACTTATATGGGCCGAATTCATAAGCATAAAGAACCCCCGTTTCTTTCTTCCTTAATTTAATATAACCATATAACAATAATATTCATTCCTAATTCTATCCATAAAACTCACTAAATCAATTTATATTCACTAAAATCACTTACTTGATTTTTGACCATTTCTTTTCTCTACTTGATTTCTATGATTTCCTCCACTTCAAATAAGCTCTAGAGATAAAAAAAATTGAATTTAGGGGTTGAAAATCACTTGGGATGAGTTAATTCGGTGGAATGTTTGGAGAGAGAAAATAAAGAAAGCCATAGGAGAAAGAATGGCCAATTCGGCCAAGCAGAATAGAGGAGAGAACGGGAGAAGCTTGATGAATTCTTTAGAAAAATGCATATTTTTAGGCTATTTATAGGGCTGGTTTGTGCTGGATTTGGTTCAACCAAAGTGATTGGGCCTAATTAAGCCTAATTTGATTTTAAGTCCATTTAATGCACTCTAAATTATTTCTCTCTCTTCCCAAGATCAAATTCATTAAAAACCAATTTCATAATTCTTAAAATACATACCTTAGCTTACATACAAATTTTTAACCCAATCAAAATCTGTTTCCGATCTGATTCACTCAAACTTATCCGATTAGCAAATTTTTGGTGTTACCGTAAAATTATTTTTTTACTACCAAATAATTTTAAATACTAATTAAAGCTCAAATGAAACTTCCTACAATTTTTAAAGATCATTTACTATTTTTAAAGTCTCGATCAAATCCATGGTCAACCGGTTACTATTTAAATCGAAATCATTATTTTCTCTTACTTTCTGAGTTCAAAAATTCCTAAAAATACTTTCATAATTCTCAAAATATATTTATTAGGCTTCATGAATATTTTTGAGTCAATCAGATACTATTTTTCGATTTGGTTTACTTTTACCAGTCCGATAATCCAATTTTTTAAAATCATCGAAAAATTAATTTTTTATTACCATATAATTCTACTCATTAATACAATTAAGCACATCCATATTTTCATATTATTTTCGTAGCATATTTTATGGTCCAATCAAACCAGATCAAACTAGTCATGTTCCAAATTTAGGAGTGACTTAAGCTTTTTTGAGATCCAAATAATCTCTGTTTGATCATAAATTTTAACCACGGGCTCCTACTGACATGCTCTTTTCACATAAAATATTTTTTAACTCTGAGAGGTACTATTCATCCCTGTGTCACTATTTACCATAAAAAATACTATTCCTGACTAATCCGATATTTGGACCATTACAGTAGCTGGTTGAGAAGTAGAGATACCAAATTCCAAAAATAGGGATTTGAGCCACATTAGTTCAGCATAAACATTGGCAATAGAACGATACTCTTTCAGTAGAAGAATGGACAACTATTAGCTATTTCTTTAAAGACCAAGAGATAATATTTTTAGCTAGATAAATAATATAGGTAGAAGTACAATGCTTATCATCAGGACAACTAGCCTAATCACTATCTGTAAAACATTGAAGATCAAGAGAGGAATCCTTGGAAAATAATAAACCCATCGAAGCAGACCTTTTTAAGTAACGAAAGAGATGCTTAGTAGTTGTTCAGTGCTATTGAGTTAGCGAATGTATAAACTAAGAAAGCTTATTGATAAAAAATGTTACATCAAGACGACCCAAAGTAATATATTGAAGTGAACCCATAATTTTTCAGTACTCTTCAGCATTAGAAATAGGAGAACCTGATTATTTAGACAAATGTGGACTCGAAGCCATAGGTGTTAAATAAGGTTTACTATCAAACATATTGGTGGTCTTTAGCACACTACAAGAAAAATTCAAAATTCTGATGGAAAATTAAAGACGGAAACTTTTTCGACGTTAATTACCGACGGAAAAATTTTTTCCATATGAAAAATTGTTGGGAAAAATATGTAGTATGATAGAATAAAAATTCATCGTAAATAATGGAGAAAACTTTTTTCGCCAAACTTTACCAATGGAAATTAGTGATGGAATCAAAAAAATCTATCGTTAAATTGGTGCCAATATTACGCAACTAAATTGTACACGAAATTTAGCGACGGAATGTTTATTCCAGCGTTAATTTTTCCACGGAATTCAATTTATGTAGGTAATTTCCTATAAAATTGTATTTCCGTAGGTAAATTACGGATGAAAACTTTTTTCGTCGGTAATTTACCTCTGAAAAATATGATTCTGTAGGGAATTACCTATGAAAATTGAATTCCTTAGGGAAATTACTTACGAAATATTTTTTCATCGGTAATTTACCTACGAAAATATTCTGTCGGTAATTTTCCTACGAAATTCAATTGTCTTAGGTAAATTACCAATGGAAATTGAATTTCGTAGGTAAATTACCTACGAAAATTGAATTCCATAGGGAACTTACATACTGGAAAGTTTTTGTATATTACTCCAAGATTATTTTATTTTGATATGTTATTGTATATTACTCCAAGATTAAATATAAATTATAAGCATAATCTTAATACAGTTTCTTATAATAGCCGAGCAATTCTTATTTTATGAACTAGCTGCTAGGATCATAAAGTTAGTCTCTTTGTTCATCACAATGGTTTTTTTTACAAGGTCACAACTGTTAATTATTTATTTTTCTTAAGAAAAAAAATATTATAATTTCAAAGAAAAAATAGAAAATTGGCTAAGAAATAAGAACCAACAAACAATTATTAGCTTTTATCTCAATAAGTCAAAATTAATAGATTATAGTCATTGGTGATGATAAAAAATAATGTGTGTTTTTATTTTTTGGTTCTCTTAGTTTTAACAAGAAATTATGCAAAAGTTTTCTATTTTATGTTTTACTAGTAGGAAGTTACGGCATAAAAAGATTAATTATTTTGTAACACAATAATTATTCAATTAATAAAAAAATAAGTACTGCATTTCTTCTACCTATGGTCTATAGATGTCTAGTTAATTGACTAGTTAAGCTAACTAAGTTTATTAAATTAAGTAGGAATCAACAATGACTATTAAAAATCAAATTAAGTGACTATTTAGGTTATTTCGTCAAGATTAAGTCAAGATTAAGAAAGTCACGTATTAATTATTCTATTATTTTATTGATTGGTCATTTAAAAAAAATACTTACTACGAAAATAAGATTCCGTCAGTAAATTATCTACGAAATTTTCATTCTGTAGGAAAATTGAAATAAATTATGTTGTTGATGTAAGGCTTCAATTGTGACCCTAACAGAAATGCATGTAATTTAATGGTATTTTGCCAATTAATGATTAATTAATTAGTAAAATGATAATTATGGCCTATGGAGTAATCGGAAATTGTATTTGAAGAGTTTTTATTGGACTGGTTAAAATATAATTCTACCAATTTGGGATTAATTTATATTAAAGGAGTATTTAGTGGTGGCTAATTGAGTATGTGTGTGGGGACATTTATAATTTTGGCCACAAATAAAAAAAAGGAGGAAGGTGAGGAAATCGGGAACGGAAGTAGGGATGATCACAGGGCGGGGATTCCCTGGCCCCGGCTGGGACCCGCCCATTTCGGGGCGGGGAATCCCCGAAATTTCCCCCCGCGGGGACGGGGGCGGGAACGGGGAATGGGGTATCCGCACCGCGGGGATCCCCGCCCCGCAAAAAAATATATATTTTTTTATTTTAAAATATAATATTTTATAAATAATTAAAATTAAAATTAAAATATAACTTAATTTTATAATTATTAAATTTTAAATTATATTTAATTTTAAATTATTATTGATTTTAAATTTTTTATTTATTAAATATTATATTTTAATTTTAATTATTTATAAAATATTATATTTTAAAATTAAAAAAAATCGGGGACGGGGACGAGGGAAATTCCCTCCCCGATATTGGTGGCGGGGGCGGGGAATCCCCGCCACTGGCGAGGGAGTGAGTGGGGGAGAATTCCCTGGCCCCACCCGCCCCGTGATCACCCCTAAACGGAAGAAGGAAACGACGCTATCACTCCTATCATCGTCGATCAACAGCGTTGATCATCAGCGTTTCCTCACCGACGCTTTGGCCCTTCAATCGTCGACCTGTTCCTCCACCTATGGCGTCATTATGCTCCTTTTCCCTTTAAAAAGCGAAGTTGCTTTCCTTCTTTTCAGTGAACCTCGGTGGCTGATGGAGTCACCGCTGGTAATGGTGAGTTCCCGAAGGTGAGGGCGCTCACCCCGACATCCTTCATTCACCTCCAATCGTCGGCAGTGCGCAGATCGAAGAAGGAAAGAGTCCATGATTCTTGGGCAAATTCTGATCTTGTGGTGAGGCGTTGAGGGCGCGTGAACACCACCTAGTGGTTGTCGATAGCTATAGCTTCAAGTGGACAGCACTGGCATATCTCCGGTGAGGCTCCGGTATGCTCTGATGACCGGTCTGGCGAGCTGTAGCAGGCAATTTTGAAGCTACAATTCAATTCTATCTGGTATGGGAGCTATTCTTAAACTCAAAACTACATGTGTCGCTAAATCAGATTTAGATTTTAATAGTATGTGAAAGTATATTATTAGATTTTGCATGTGGTTATTCTTAGGTTATATTTTTTTTTTGGATGAAGTAATTGTTATCAAGATTTGAGTTCAGAGTTAATAGTGATCAAGGTATAGCTAAAAGGATATGGGAATTTGACTTAGTTTTGAGAATTACATGTTCTTAAATTACTCCAATAAAATGGCTTTGATTATAGTATTATATTGGAAGTGTTTTATTATAGAAATAGTGAGATAAATGCTGATAATAATCATTTATTTGGTTATACTGTTTGATACTTATAGATTATATAGATTAGTTAAATTGTAAAACAAAAGTTTCATTTTGTTAAACGAATTACTGGTTACACTGTTGGTATTGGTTCACTTCTTGTTTATATTGTTGTTATTGGGTTTAAATTATGTTAAACGAGTTTACTGTATAAAGTGAAATGAAGTATTGTCTGTTAATAGCTTCTTGATTAATGTCCCATACATAAGTTGGAATTGAGGTAAATTGATAATTTATTGTAAGGAGAAGCAATGATTTGTCAAGGTACTTGTTAGAATTTAACTGATAGAATTGTTCACTGGGCTGATACTGTGTTGAACTGATAATTGCATGAATAGTTTGTCTAAGAACTCAACTAATATGTTTGTTATAAAGCATAAAAATTAGACATCTTTATGATCTAATAGACTATAAAAGAGAACTAAGGAGTTATAATATAAAATATTGTAAGTATAGGTAACATAATAGCAAGCTATTTGTATGAATGCATTGCAATAAAATTGACTTCATGAGAAGGAAGGATGATAAATTGTATGTGGGATATGTTATGTCGACAGTGAAATGTGTTGTGCATTTGGCTTATAAATATAAGAACAAGTAATAACAATAAATGATATAGTGATTAATAGATTTAAGATGACTTGAGAAAGTATTTGTTAATGAGATAGTATAAGTGAATATGCGTACTAATTTTTAGCATGTTATCGTATTGGTATAAATGCCTATAGTATGGCATGTTTTTAGACATTTTCATAAAGACACGGGATTGTATAAGTACATATATTTATGATGTATGTTTGGTTGCTTATATAGTGTATAAACTCAAGTAATTAGATTCCGAACCTGGAATTGGAATAGTTTAACTATGTGAACGTTATTTATTGGAGATAGTATTGTTGTAATTGTATGTTCACTCTTGTATTTATATGAAAGTCTATAGTTATAGTACTCCAAACTTTCATGTATTAACATATGAGTGTGCATACTTAATGTTGGGAATTCATGTATCTAATTACAGTATTATGAGCACATATACCTAGTTTATTACTTGAAAATGAATGTGTGATGATATGGTTAAGATTCAAAGTTCTATGGTTGGTCTTCATCTTTTTCTTATTTCTGCTTGGCTCCGATGTTACGTTTTATTTTCTCTTTAGGCTTCTGATTTTGCAATTGATTGCTTCAAGACTGAAGTAGCAATGTCTTAGGTTAAAATACTAAGTTAGAACTGGAAAAGATTTTTGTTATGTAATGTTCAGTATTTGTGTTTATTTGTTTAAATCTTTTGCTGAATATGTTTGTTATTCATGAATTGCAGATTCTAGTATAGAGATAAGAGTTGTTTAGATTGTTTAGGAAGGGGGATAGTGAATATGGTAGTTGCTGAAATTGACTTCGCCATTGACCTTCTCCGGGCCCATGCTTCTTTTATCCTTGATGATCATAGGATTCTGTTTCCGTTGCAGATACAGGTTTGTTTCTTTTACTTGATTGTTCGTTTGTTTTCATATGTATTTTTGATTGGTTGTTGAGAACAAAAAAAGGCAGCTAAAAGGGTTGATCATGAAGCTGATACAATTAGGTTATTTCTGGTTCTTATATTTTTATGAGTTTTTTTATTTGATCTTTGTGGCTTTTGTTTTTGCTTCATTTTACTTGGGATTAGAAATCGTAATTGTTGTTATGAATTGCAACTGTTTCATGGTTGGCATTTTTTTAACCTTGACATTTCCATTTAAGAAAGATTTTAAAAAATGCTCTGCATTTTTTGAAGAAGGTATAGGAAAAGATTGAGATTCTTATTTTCATTCATACAATGAAACATGAGAAATTTGGTGGAGTAAAATCAGTAAACAAGGTTTTGCCAAAAAAAGAATTTTAGTAAAATAGGTTTTTATGGACTGTCGATTTTCATTCTCAATTTCGTTTCTGTTTTCTGTTCCTTGCAATGGATAGACTGTCCTAAGTAGTTCATGCAGTGAACTGAACTGAAGTTAACGAGAAAAAACTTCAATTTGAGGAGGTGAAGTCAATTTGAAAATGTCATGTCAATATATTCTTGTGTAATTTTATGTTTTTATACTATGTTATATGTATATTATACTATGTTATATGTATGTTTATATATATGTTTTAAATGCCATATATATGAAATAAACTAACAGGGAGCTAGGTGCAATGCATGCTTAGTAATTTTTTAGCGGTATACGAAGAATTCTCATCTATTTGTTTGTATGTGTGTGTGTGTGTGTGTGTGTGTGTGTGTGTGTGTGTGTGTGTGTGTGTGTGTATTAAGTCCTATCACATTATGATAGAGGCAAATGCTGATTGTCTCTTTATTGGCAAATTAAGGGTTAAAAGTTTATTACGGGAGAATTTTGGCAATCCAAATGGTAATTCTTTTATGCTTTTCTTGTATTTGTTATTAAATTATAATGCTGGAACAAACAAAGAAATTCAGTTCATCATTTCTAGTGGCTGCTGAATTTTTTTTAATTAGGATTGAACAAAAGAATTAATTATAATTTTATAAAAAAATATTTTAATTAAGCAATTAGATTTAAGTGATTTTTCTTTAGCTGCTGTAGTTTATTAATTTGAATGTGATAGTGAAAGCTAATTGTAGGGTATCTGAATAGCTGTTCTTGTTCTTAAATAGGTTGTTAGTATATTCAACTGTCACTGTGTTGTAAAGTGATGCAACAGTCATATGGCTTACCAATATCACCATCAAACAGATGCTATTAATTATAAGCTGTAGTCACCAATTATTAAATAATTATTAAAAATATAAAATATTTTTAGTGATAGAATGGTGACGGATAATTTCATCGTGAATTTTTTTAACAGAAAGAAACTTTGCCGACGGAAATATACTTACTGTCGCCCAATTTCCCTACTGAATTTTTCATTCCGTCGATTAAATTGCCGAAGAAAAATATAATTCCGTCGATAAATATGGGATAGTTTTTTGGCCTGCACCTCTCCATGAAATTGGCGATGGATTATATTTTCCGTTGGTAAATTTACCGACGGAAAAATGACCGTCGGCAAAAGTGCCTACAACTGGTTCTCCTACACCATTTTTCGTCGCTAAATTTCGACGATAATTTGCTTTTCCTATGAAAATTCACTCAATTCCGTTGGGAAAATAAAATTTTCTTGTAATGGCAGGTCATTGATATATTTAGTTTGGGATAAAAACAAACCAGTAGGAAAATGAATAGCTTGCATGCCTAAAAAATAATGTATCAGACCAAGATCATGCACTGGAAATTGAGTCTTCAATTGATTCAAAAACCACTCAGGCCTTCTTGAATCGGAACAAGTCAGTAAAATATCATCCACATAAATTAAGATGAAAAACTGAATAGGGCCAAACTTGAAAATAAACAAGGAGGAGTATGCTTTTGAGGCCTGAAAACCAAGACCAAGCAAAAAGGAGGAGAGGCAATGGAACCAAGCTCATAGAGCCTGTTTAGGCCGTACAATGACTTTACTAGCTTGCACATATAATCCAGATGAGTGGCATCAACAAATCATATGGGTTGATCTATAAAAATATCCTCATCCAAGAACCTATGGATAAAAGCATTGGAAATTTCCAGCTGACGAATAGGCCATTGAAAAGCCATAGCTAAAGTAAGAACTGTGCGAATAGTTATAGGCTTCACAACTAGGCTGAAAGTCTTAGTATATTCAAGGTCAAGCTGTTGAGAGTAACCTTTCACAACTAACTATGCCTTGCAGCACTCAACATTGCCATTAGGCTTTTATTTGATGCGAAAAACCCACTTATTACCAATTATATTCTTAGCTGAAGGGTGTGGTACAAGGTTCGTATTTTATTATCCAAAAGGGCATTAATTTCAAACTGCATAATAGCTCACCATTGAGAGTGAGGTTGGGCTTATTTGTTTGTTCTTGGTTCAATTGAGAGATAATTAGGATTTTTAGTGACAGTATAAGCATGGCGTTTGGACATGGTTGTTAGTCTTAACTGCATAGGGTGAATACGATCAGGTGACGATGGATTTAATTTTGAAATAAAAGGATTTGAATTATTTGAAACAAGATCTGGATTAGAAAGGGATCGGGTTAAGTGAAGATTTGGAGAATATTTGGTAAAATCAACAAACAAGGGTAAGGTAGGAGGATTTGTTGAAAGAGGTGTGATTTGAAGGGCTGATGTAGTGGTGTTTGTAGGAGAAAAATTTAGGGATAGCTGAATAGAAGAGGATGATACGTTTGAATTTGAAGAGGAATTGGAAAATTTTAAATTTAAAGGAGATTAATTGGTTATAGGCTATTCAGGTGAAAGAGATGAGGAAGATAAAAAGGAATTAATAGAATTTGAAAAAGATGATAAAGGAGATATACCTGTTGATTCTTGCCTGGATAGTGAGGATGGAGCTTAATTTGATATACATTTTCCTTAACAACAAAAAATGAAGGCCAAAATTCAAAAAAACAATTATTATCCTTTGTGAATTTCTAAACAAAAAGAATATTTTTGATAATATGAGGAATATAAAGAATATTATTAAGATGAAAAGAACCAGAAGGAGTAGAGAGAAAGGTCTTACCAGTATGGGTTATTTCTAAACCATGATCGTTACCAACATGAAGATTATCTTTACCTTGATATTCATTAGCAATGCTTAAAGTAGAGAGATCAGGTGTAATATGATAATTAGCAGCTGTATCAGGGTACCAAGGGGTGGAAGGTGAGGAATGAGAATAATTAGCAATGGGGTAAGTTGGAGTAGGAGGGGATGCCATAGAAAATTAGCTGTGGGTGACAAAAATTGTTGTTGAGGATGTGAAAAATGGGAGTAGTTGGTGTAACATTTCCTGCACTTGTCTGCAATGTGATTACATAACCCATAAATTTGAAAAGGACCTCTAGATTTAGAAGAGCTATTAAATTGGTATTTTGGATTGGAGGGAATGTTTGTAGGAGTAGGAAGCAGAGGAGAAGAATTTGATTGTTTGGCAACATAAGTGGCTTGGGGAATTTCAGATGACCTTTTTAACAAAATTTCATGAGATGTGAGCTGGCCATGGAGTTCATAAAAGGAAACTAGTTCCACATGCATATTCAAAGCAGTAATAATAGGGTGAAACTCACTACCAATATTTCGGTAAATGATGGCATTAAACTTAGTAGGAGAAAGTTGTCGTCTAACAGCCTGAAGTTCATTGGCTATGCCTTTTACTTTTTACAGATAGACTGAAATAGATAGATCATTTTGCTTGAGTTCTTGTAATTGAATGTGCAACTGCAGTTGACGATTTTGTGAAATGGAGCCAAAAGAATGAGCTAATACAGTCCAAACATCATAAGAGGAAGTAAGTCCAATGATATAAGGGAAAATCTCTTCTAAAAGAGATGACAATAGCCAAGAATGAAGGAGTTGATCCTTCTTGAACTATTCGTCATAATTGGGATTTGGAATTTGAGAGGAAGGTTCTGCAGCGGAAGGTTTTGTTTTAGGAGGTGGAGGAGATACACCATCAATAAAACATGTGAGGTTTTGATAATTAAGCAATGGAGTAAATTGAGTTTTCCATACTAAATAGTTTGTAGGAGTTAGTTTAACAAAGAAGGTGTGATGTGTAGAAGTAGAAGTAGAAGAAGAAAAAGAATGCTCTGATACCATTTTGAAATTGAGAAGACTAATTTGTATTTTCTCTACATAAAAATTACAGCAGCATCTTTTGTGTTTATAAGGCGGAGGATTACAAGACTTTGTTTAAGAATAGGACTCTGTTTACAAGACTCTGTAACTAAATAAGCTAAAAATCAGTAATACAAAATAGATACAGCAATTTGAATACACAGTAATATAGCTTATCTTAACAATAAATTTAATTAAACTTGTTTCTAACATTTTTCAATCAGTGTAATACATAAGGGATATGTTGTGAGATCGAAGTCCCTCTTCTTTAATTCCAAGTAGAATTTCATGCTATTTTCATCATCTATTTCTAATGAAAAATTTTTGACAAAATACTTTATATTAAAATGGGTCATATATGTATTGATTTTCAATTGATATGATATTATAACAACAAAATGTTCATAGCTGCAAGCATTTGGTATTAATATTCCTTTAACTTCAAATCCTTCAAATTTGTTATCATCGTTCCATTCTCCTTTATATTTAATCAAAATTGGAATGTTATGCATCCCTGCATTGAAAAAATCACAAAATACAATATCAATAAAATTCATTAGAAATTAATTATTTTATAGAATATTTTTTCATATAAAAAATTTCATATTGGTATTTTATCAAACACTTTATATGCAATAATTAAAATATTAGGTTTTAACAAATAATCAATCATTTTGAAAATTTTCAAAATTTGCATAAGTAATTTAACGTAACAAAGTGCTGTAAGATCAATAAACTAGATCAAAAATTTACATAACCGGCCATAAATTCAGTAAACTAGATGAAAAATTTACATAAACAGCCATACAAACAGTAACCAATAACAACAATTCAAAAAAATTAATAAAAAAATTGGTATTCGATGAAATAAAGCAATTATTGTTTTGTCAGAGATATTACTTGATTAGATTGAAAATAAAAACTAAAATCAACATGTAAATATCAATAAAACAAACCAATGGAATGGGAGAGGGAGACTGACTAAGGAGAGAGACAATAAACAAATCGATGTTTGAGAAGGAGAGAAGCACAGAGACTTTATATATATATATATATGGAGCTTACAATTTCAAACTCCTCATTTCTATTTTTCTATTTTCCTGTTGCAAAAATGGCAAGTACTAATCTACAAACAAGTATTGTTGATTTAATTAACAAATTCTAAAATTTTCCACTGCAAAATGACTTCTTTGTGAATCTCAAGCGATACATCTCTTTCTAGCTTTTGCTGATGCAAGATGTTAGTGAGCCACCATATATATATAGCACAAAAAGAACTAAACTAAACCAAAAGATTCTGATTGAATAAGATGTGTCAGGCATTCTTATCAACAATAATCGCCACAGGAGCATTCACCCACTTTAAATTGATGAAAATTATTAGTATCCCTCATGACTATTTCCCTATTCACAAGTTTAGATATAACTTTGGTTGCTTCATGACAGTTTACACATGCTTGAAGGTTCTTTGTTATCTGAAGTATAGTTCCAGGAGCTGTACCGATAAGTCCTAAGCAATTGCTATTCTCTCGCTATGATTACAAACCGTCTCCTCAAATTCTTCATCATTCAAATCATGCAAAATTGTTTCTTTATGGGGAACAAATCTAGCTTCCTTTAACATTTTCTCTAAAGGATTGTTTGGTTCATGGTATGGTATGATTTATTAATGTATTATTCTTTGGAGTACAATGTTTAGAAGGATAATTCTTCCCATGGTATTGTACTCTATGATTTTGATCCATGATTTAAGAATCATGGTTTTGGCTAATTTTGAAAATCACCAATTCGGTGATTTTTCATGATTCTTACTTTTACTTTTACTGTTTTAATCTTATTACTTTTACTTTTTACTCTAATTAATTTTATAACTATTTATCTACCTATAATAAATTATCATTATTCTATTACTTCTATTAATGTTTAAATATTATGGACGTAATATTTAGACTTATTCATATTATGATTGTTTAAATTATTTATTAAATTTTTAAGTTAATATTTATTAAATAAATATTAAATTTTATTATTTTGAAAATATTAATATTATTTTTGATAATATTAAAATTATTATTTTGAAATATTAATAATTATAAAAATATTTATATTTTTAAAAACTGGAGGGTGATTACGTCATTTCTATACTAAACTGTCCAATACCATACAGTTGAACCAAATAAAAAATATTATAAAATCATATACTACCATACAATATTTCTAAACGTCATATCGTTAAAATCATACTGTACTATATTGTACAGTAAATTAATGAATTATAGGCTACCAACAACCAAACAAGGGCTAAATTTTGAAGCTCCTCTTCTTTGTATCTTAGATGTGACTTATCTCCAAATTGAAATGCTTGAAGCTTTCCATTGATCTCAATCACACTATGGCCTAAGTCCTTACTCAATCCTTTCCCCCTCATTAACGAGATACAAATTAGGGAGATGAAATCTCAAATGTTGTCTAACAAGAAAGAGAAGGAAAAAAAAACGAAAAAACACGAAGAAGAAGAAGAAAAGATAAAACGGAGTGTTTGAGTTAAATTAAAAAGGGTATTTTTAAAAATTAAAATTTAAAATATATATATATAATTTTAAAAGGAAAAAAAAAGAAGGGGATATTTTTGGGTGGAATTTTTTTTTTGGTATTTTTGTGAAACTCCCAACTATATAATCTTTATACAAAAAATCATTTTAACTGAAAAATATTTCAAACTCTACTAGAAGTCAAATATGGCAACCCACCTATGTTCAAATTAATATAACAGATTTTATACAGGAAAAGAGTTGCAACATAAAAAGCAGTCTTGAAAGGGTAATTGACCAGGTGAGCAGGTGAGGTTTAGGTATTGAAATAGCGGGTGAAAACAGCAAAGTAGTATGATGATGGAGTTGTAGAAGTGAATTGAAAAATGGGAAGTTGAAATTTTGATTGACAAAATAAGTGTGAGTGGGAGGTCAGCAAAGGTGACAATGACATGTATAGATATGGAAGCAGACAAGATGATGAGTCTGTCTATTCACCTAATTAATTTAATTCACTTAATAGATCGCACGATAATTTGAACCAGCTCATACACTGTTTTAATGGACGAACAATTCAACCATTGAAATATATTACAGTTCTAAGTGGCGAATAGCCAACATCGAGATGCCAAATCTTCTTGTTGATGTGAGTTTTTGAAAAAAATCAGTCTATTATCTTAGAGTAACTTTTACGTTGAGCGATGGCTCTTCCACTCGATACCGTTAGATTCCTAAAGTTGACTTTCGTCCCTACCCAATAGGTAGATCTTTCGGATTAGTTTCATACTAAAAATTCGAATTCAAAATTTCTTATTAAGATCTTACCTGAATTTTGCACTTAAATTAACCTGTCCAAATAAAACTTTTAAGAATTAATACTCCAATTAAATATGTATCTTTCAACTTTCGAATATATATATCGAACAAAAAAATTACTAACAAATTAACCATCACTCTAATTAGAAAATTTCGCAAATATAGAAGTGAGAGAGGCAAAGTTGACCTTGGGTGCAATTAATCCCCTCCTCTATGTGTCGAAAGCAAATGATAGCAGAATACTAAAGGTTAATTGGGACTGCAAGTAAAATAAACTTCAACTTCTTCTGTTAGCTTGCTGCAGATTTATCTCTTATTCTTTCTTTATGAGTAAATAACTGCTCATTGGTCGTAATGTGATGGCTGACATAGCAAGCATCCATGGCAAATTGATGTGGTGGCTTATGTGTCGTACATTTGGATGAGATGGTAATGTGTCATGCCAACAAAAACTTCCGATAAAGTTCTTCCTAAAATTCGGTCAAAGTGAATCTTTTGAAATATTTTCTCAAGTTCATGTATTTTTCCATTAAAAAATTTTATTTTGCGACTTTTCAGTCAAACGGATGTTGAGGACCAAAACAATGTTATCTTGGGAGGATGTATTTGGAGAACAATCTGTGCCTCGGTGTTTGGTTTCATCAATTGAGCAGATTAAGCTTCGTGCATTTAAAGCAAATGAAGAGAAGTTGAAGTTGATGGAACAAATCTTAATGAATGCGGTAGTCTTGAAAGAACTTGTGATTGATTATGTTTGTCGTTAGGAAGAGTTACATTTTCTGAAAAAACTGGTAACGTTTGCAAGAGTCTCGAGCAGATGCCGGGTATTATTTTATCTTCGGAAGTGATTGATTGGTTGATGTATTTTTGCTACTGAAATGTTTTTAGTATTCGCCAGAAAAGTCTAAGGATTTTGAGTAATGTTAAGGTTTTGTGTGATTTGAAGCTTTAGATTACTCTGTTCTTGAATTAGTTCAACAATTAATTAATATCAAGATGATCAGAGCATTTATAATACAATCTCAACCCCAACCCCATTTGCCACATATACTTTCCACAGCTACGACTAATTCATAAAATATTGGGGCCAAGCAAGTCAAGGTCTTCACATTATATCATACCTTCACATCAAATATCAAATATTAAAGTCAAGGTCCAAAAAAACAAAGAATTTAATCTTTGACAATTATGAATAACTACTATCCGAATTGCATATTAACTCACATTACAGTATAAGGATATGATAAAAAAAAAAACAAATTTAATAAGGAAACTAAATGTAAAATATTTATAAATTTCAGGGCTTAATGTTGAGGCGGAAGAGTTTGTTTTGAATTTAATTTTAAACAAGACAATGAAAAGATATTATTTACTATTTAGAATTGTTTGATATTGAATTATCTGTATCAAAGATTAGTCAATTAAAAAGGGGTGGCTATGATTTATTTTTACATGCAGCTGCCTATAAAAGCTCATTATCAATCCTCTTCCCAACAAAGAATAATCGAACTCAAAAAAAAAAAAAAATGGTTTCATCTTCGTTCTTTATGATTCTCTTATTCTTCATAAACTTGGTTTCATTATTCCATAGTTCAGCTGCTATTTCATTATGCCATGCCGATGAAGTCTCTGCGTTATTGCAATTTAAGGAGAGTTTTGTAATTCACAGGAAAGCTTCTGTTGATCCTCTTGCTTATCCAAAGACTGAATCATGGAAGTTCATTAATGGAGGAGATTACGATTGCTGTTCGTGGGATGGTATTAGCTGTGATATGCGCAATCGTCATGTCTTAGGGCTTGATCTCAGCAGTAGCTTTCTCTATGGTTCCATAAATTCAAGCAGTACCCTCTTCAAACTTGTTCACCTCCGCACCCTTAACCTTGCCTTTAACCATTTTAATTATTCTCACTTACCATCTGACTTTGTCCATTTACAGGGTCTCACCTCTCTCAATCTCTCCTCCTCTTCTTTTTCTGGCCAAATCCCTTCAATTCTTTCTCAACTTCCTAATCTGTCACAACTTGACCTCTCCATGAATGACCAATTGTTTCTCAAGAATCGTGATTTTGAAACCTTACTTCAAAATTTAACGGCACTGGAAGATCTCACACTTGATTATGTGGATCTATCATCCTCCGTACCCAACATCTTGGCAAATTTATCGTCTCTGAAATCGCTGAGTTTTGGGTTCTGCAATCTATTTGGCGAATTTCCAACTACGGTTTTCCAAATTCCTCACGTACGAACTCTCGATTTACGAGGGAATTGGAACCTAAAAGGTCATCTTCCTGAATTTAATTCCAGTAGTTCACTTGAGAAACTTGTACTTGCAGGAACAAGTTTTTCTGGGAAACTGCCGGATACAATCGGAAACCTTGGTTTGTTGAATAAATTGGAAATCTACAACAGTGACTTCTCTGGTCGGCTTCCGTCCTCACTTGGAAACCTCACACAACTTGTTTATTTGGATCTCACGCCCACCAGTTTTGATAAACAAACATCTTCTTCCTTGTCATGGCTTCCTAAGCTAAATAAACTGCTAGAATTGGGCCTCACCTCCATGATCTTTAACAATGGTATCACTCCTCAGTTTGCTAATCTAACCCAACTTGCTGCCTTGTTTCTGGAGCATAATACCATAAACAGCCCAATCTGTTCTTGGCTTGTGAATATGACCAAACTGACGGTGTTAGGCCTTCCATCTAATCAACTTCAAGGCCCAATTCCAGATTCCATATTCCAACTTCCAAACCTCCAATACCTTGATGTTACTTATAATAATTTGAGTGGCATAGTGGACTTGGCCAGCTTTCTTAAGATAAAAAACTTAAGATGGTTACGTTTGACGGGGAACAATTTATCATTGCTCCTTGACAACGTCAACTCTAATGCCACTACTCATAAGTTTTTCATCTTGGGATTAGGATCTTGTAACTTAACCCACTTTCCTTCTTTTCTGCAAGAACAAGATCAGCTGGAGTTACTGGAATTACCCAACAATTTCATTCAGGGTGAAGTACCCGAATGGGTATGGAACAAAAGCAAACACAGTTTAGAGCTTATTGATCTTTCTAATAACCTTCTTACAGGTTTTGAACAAGAATCGACCTTTCTTTCATTGTCTAGATTATCATATTTGGATCTGAGTGGTAACAAATTGCAAGGATCACTTCCCTTGCCACCACCATCCATGCAAATGTATAGAGTGGCAAGGAACAACTTGGCAGGTCGGATTTCTCCGAATGTTTGTAATTTGAATTCTCTGTATGGCCTTGATTTGTCCTTCAACAACTTCACTGGTGAGCTTCCTCAATGTTTAGGGAATTTCAATAATTTTCTTGAATATTTAAATATTGGCAGCAACAGTTTGCTGGGCACTATTCCTACAAGTTTCACAAAAAAGTGCAGAATCAAGATGCTTTTCTTGGATTCCAATAAGCTGCAAGGACAATTACCAAGATCATTGACCAATTGTAGACAGCTTGAGTTTCTGATTTTAGGAAATAACCAAATCAATGATACATTTCCATCATGGTTGGGGCAACTCCAAGAGCTAAAGGTTCTCATTCTGAGATCAAATCAATTCTATGGTGTGGTAGGGAGTCAAGTAAGTGACGATGACTTCCCCAATTTGCAAATTGTCGATATCTCAGATAATTACCTAACAGGGAAATTGCCATCCAAATATTTCCTGAGTTGGAATAAAATGAAAATGGTGGATCCAGATCAATTAAAATATCTTACTGCACCTTTTTCTCAGCATTCACCCAGGGTCGCCGTTGCCTATGATTACCCTTATTCTCTGTCAATTACAAACAAAGGAGTATTGCTAAACTACCCAAAGATTTTTCAAAGCTTCGTGGCCATTGATTTTTCAAGTAACAGATTTGAAGGAGATATTCCAAATATCATAGGGAGGTTAAGTGGTCTTCGTTTGCTTAATCTTTCCAACAATAATCTCAGTGGTGGAATTCCTTCATCCTTGGGGAATCTAACAAAGCTTGAATCTTTAGACCTGTCTCAAAACAATCTCTCTGGAGCGATCCCTCAGCAACTAACCCAGTTGAATTCCCTTGCTATTTTCAATGTGTCAAACAACCATCTTGCAGGTCCAATACCACAAGGAAAGCAATTCGATACATTTCAAAGCAATTCATATGAAAGCAATCCAGGCCTGTGTGGGAATCCTTTGCCAGGGAAATGTGAAAATTCAGAAGCATTACCCCCATCACCTTCAATTTCTGATGAGGTTGAGTCGGATTCTTTCTTTGATTTTGGTTGGCAATCGGTTTTGATTGGCTATGTAAGTGGGTTGATGATTGGAGTAGTGATTGGACATATTGCGACCAAAAGAAAATACAGATGGTTCTTGAAAACTTTCAGAGTAAGGCAGCCAAGAAGGATAAGCAGACAAAGAGTCAGGCCCTCATAATTTGGAGTAGATATTGTTTTTCTTTTAAGTTTTGTAATTAAAGTGTGTTGTTTTCTTTTGCAATTATGCGAAGGACCGATTACTGCTCTGCCATTAATCTATAAAACAAACCCTGCAAACATGTTAACGAACAAAAATTTATAGTAATAATCTTAATAGGTGAACCTATCTATTAACTTGATCAAGCTGAGAGCTTCCTACAACATGTCAGGAAAAGTAAAGGACTTCATGCCAATTCTAAGATATGTATGCACATATATTTGTACAGAAAATTCATAGAAAACTGAGCAGAAACAGTACACATAGCACATAATCAAGAAAGAAAATAAATTGAAGATAGCATATTCAACCACACATCCCTTTTTTTATTGTTTCATAAGATGAAATTTTCCATGTGCATTCCAAAGGTAACCAGACCAGCAATCAAACTCTCTTTTGTGTATTATTCTCTAGTGCATCATTCCAAAGATAGACCTCATCCTTAATTATCTTACTCCCATATTAATTTTTAAAAAGAATTTCCCAAACATTGATGTATCATTGGGTTGTGTAATACAATAAATACTGTATCATAAAATAGGTAGTAAATTTTCAGTACCTTCTTATTTTCGGTATCACCTTTATATTCTGCATGTTTTCAAGCCAATTTTTTTTTATTTTTTTTTCAATTTGAGTTTAAAAAATTGAAAATAAAACAAAAATTTGTGATCAATAGTATATCTAACTAGACAATTGCATTCTGTTTCATTTTATAATTATTATTTCAATTCATCAAGTCTTAAAATTATTAATTTATATATATATTTTCATTGTGATGTCTTTTCATTTTTCTTTCTATTTTTTGTTTTCACAGTATAATTTATATAGATTTTTTTAATCAAAAAATTAATTTATGTATCAAAAATTATATTTTACAATCATAATTTTTTTAAATCAATAACAATATAAATAACTTAAATTTATTTATTTTTAAATTTTTTAACAAAATTAATATAATACCGTATTATATACCAAACACAATATAAAATATTACAGATTTTTATATTATTTTGAAAAAATATTACATATTAATACATTTTTACATAAACCATTTATATAATAAAAAGATAAATTAATTATTAATTTTAACTCTATTAAATATTAAAGAAAAGCTAAAATATAATTTTGAATAAAAAAATTTAGCATTTTCGTTAGTTTTAACGGAATTATTAATGGAAGGGCCAAATTAGAATGCTTCTAAAACTTTAAGGGTCCAATTGTTATATTTTAAATGATAGGATTTTAATTGTCAATTGATACAAATGTTGGATTTTTTTTTTTGAAGCTATCCCTGAAAAAAAAAACGCTAAAATTGGAAAACATTTTTTTTTAATTCAAAAATCGAAACTGAAATTCAGCCGTGGAATAAAACTAATACCACGGAATTAAAGTTAATTAGTAGCAAAAAGGCTTTATTTAATAGATAGCTAACAACTTCATATACAATCATAGCAAATATGCAGAAATAAGTATAAATTTGATTTTATTTCAGAGATATTCCTGGTGATGAGATCTTGCAGTTCAGTTGTCCATCTCTTTTCCCGTTTCACCAAATAGATCATCTCCTCTGGTTTGTACAATCATATTCACAGAGCATTGCTCCAATTGAAGGTCAAGACTGCAAATTGATTCATAAACTCAGCTTAAGAATATCAAGCCTGCTATTTGTATACATGTGAAGATTAAGAGTTGAATGCCAATGCTATCAATAAAATTAATCTTATCCTACACCTCATCAGAATAAAGTGAAATTATCAGCTCAGATTCATAATATTTTGCAATGTGCAGAATTTGGAATCCAAATTAGTTCTTCGAAAGATAGGAGAAAATCAGCATCATGTATAGTTTACCTATGTACAACCTGAATTACACCGAAGAAGCTAAGTTGAAGATTTGAAACGATTCACTGGAGCATTGAGGGAAGAGAGGTATGAAGTATCTGCCTTGTCGATGCCGCTGAAAAGGTTACCAAAAGGAGGCATTTCTATGTACTTGCCAGAACCAGGGGCGACCTTCAGTTCATCCTCTTTCCAAACAACTCTTCCTCCTGCAATTGTCACTTCAACCTTGCCCTGCCAACAGAATATAGAATTTTTCAAAAACATAATTTAGAATGACTAGGAATATATGGCAAACATGGAACGCAGACCCTGCATGAAAGAGCAAAAATGTGACAGTTATTTTAAGTCCTTCCAGGATTGAATGACAAAAATCTCTTCAATGTACCATATTCATGGTCATTATGTTTGGCCATAACCGGTATATACATGACCATATTAACTGATTACCCATTGCTAGTGGAAATTTAAAAATACGTAAACATCTGTGAATGTGATTCTGCTTAATGTTAGCATGAAAATGTACCATGAATAGCATATGAAACATCTCTTTGCATGGCAAAATGTAATGCCAAGTACTTGTGATCCTCTACGCTTTTCTCATCACCTACCATTTTGATTATGTCTTGTTCTTTGCTATCACCATTTGGATAAACTCTAGAAAGTATTGGATCCAACAATAGAAGATTAAGCAGCTAATAATTCAAAACTATGATGTGTACCAGGGACACTAATAAATTAGGGATTGAAAACATCACAAACAGAAAGAAATAATCAAAAAGCATAGGATCATTTATGTTTTAATCATTTTCCAGGTCTTGTTGGAGTCAAATCGGTGCAAGGCCCAATGGATACAGCAACTGATAATGAAATTTTTAATTTCATATGTTATAGACAAAATGAAGAGCACAGTGTTCAGTATAATAAATTACCTTTCCTTTCCTACCCTCATAGACATTTGTATCTGTTCGGGAGTGGTGAGACTTGGCACTAATTTCGAAACTTGAGTTTGGATTTAGTATAATTATATCTGCATCAGATCCAGCAAGAACTGCTCCCTTTCTTGGATATATATTGAAGATCCTAGCACTAACATTCCACAAGAATCAACATAAATAACTATATACTTGAGGCAGCATCATAATAACCAAACTGTTCAAAATTACCAAAGACAGCTCATGCTGCCTACAGTTGGTGATAAAACATACCATTCAGTGCTTGTCACACGCACAAAATCAGAGACAGAAATTTTTCCAGATTCCTGAAATATAAGGAGAATTCGATACCGAAAACAAATTCATATGATCCTAAAAGGAGTCAAGGATCCACAATAGCTTACCACCATCATATCCCAAACCAAATGCATCCTCTCCTCAATTCCTACATTTCCAATTGCCAAGTATAGCAAAATTAAAACAGTTAACCAGAGCCAATATAATGTAAACATACATTTGACTTGAGCAATAATAGGACCACTTTTCTATTACCGTTGACACCATTTGGAATTTTACGGAAATCTTCAATCCCAAAAGCTTTTTGTGTAGAATTAAATACACAATGATCAGTTCCTACAAGCTGCAAAATATAAAATTAACATAAGGAACATATAATGGACCAGTTAAATGAGGATATTAAAAAGACATCCTAGCCAATCAAAGTGCAGAAAAATATCTATAGTTTTGAAACAGCTATAACATGCACCTGTCGATAGTTATTTATTCATGTAAAAGTTTTCAATGGTTGTATAAGTTAAAGATAACCTCGTATTTTCTATGTTCAACAAAAGAAGAGCGAGGATCATGGATTTAAACTGCTACCTGCATGTACCAAACTATGATTTATCAAAATGTTCATCATAAAAAGAAAGAAACCTGCAGAATTCCCGTTGAAAGGGCAGCTTGTAGAGCCTTGTCATGTCCCAATGGCCTGATAGGGGGACTCATGACATACCTGAAACATAAGAAAATCTATATAATTATATTGTAAACAGACTGTCTAAACTAATTCAATAATAATTAATAGAACTCATAAAAATGAAGTATGTAGTGCTGGTTCTTGCTTTGATGCAGTGGTGAAGTCGAGATCCCAAAGCTTAGAATCATCAAGAACTAATCCAGAAACAACCGGCTCCCCAATCACCCTCTGCCCTGCAGTTTGAAGAAAGTAGCAAATTTTTAAGCCTTGAACCATGAATCAAATAAATATAGCAATCATAGGTAGTACAAAGGACCGCTTGGATGATGTTACCATTCCCTGTTAACAGTTAGTTTCTAAGAAACATTTTCTTTAAAGGAATAAAACAAATTCAGAAGGCTATCACACAATGGAAGGAATACCCATTCATTTAGTATGCTCGGATGGATGATTTCAGTATGACCTTTTGGCAGGTTCATTATAAGATGCTCTGGTTCAGAGCTTGAGACATTGAACTTCTTGCATTATACATTCCACAAAAGTCTAAAAATGATCATGAAATCAAAGTATGAACACGTGGAGGAAAAATAAATTGCTTACCGTGTATATTTGAGAGTAGGAAATGAATATAGAGCTTACACATAAATGGCATAACATACTTGTGCTGCTAATGCAATGCTCAAGAGCATGTCAAGCCCAAGCAAATAAATGCAGTAATTAACTAGAAAGCGATCTCACATCAAACCGTGTCTCTACTCCATACAGGTTTTAGATGTCATGTGACCACAACACCACAGGTCCCATGAACTAGGACCCATAATCAGATTAGATTATCCCTTTATCAGAATGAAATTAAAGTCTAATTATCATAAATGAGCTATCAGTCAAATGATAACACATAGAAGCCCCTACCTCCCTCAACCCAGCACCTCGGTTAAGTATAGCAGAAGGGATAAAATTGTCATTTGAATTTCAGTTGAAGAGCAGATCAACCTGAGGGCTGACCAGCGGAAGTGCCAAAACCAATATGAAGAGCTCAGACTTGAGAACCAGAGGTCTGTAGCTTTCCTGGCTCAGCTTATTCAAGGCAACCCACCAACTTCTACTTCTCCCATTCACCATACATCCCCTGCTAGCAGTAGTGCTAGGGGAAAAGAAACCCAAATCCATACTCTAGCCCCTGATGTAGGAAAAGGCCTATTGCCTAGACCAGTAGATAGAGGCCTATTGCCTAGACCAGTAGATAGAGAAGGGACTGATTTAGTGGGACAAGGGAGATCTTATTTCAATAAGCTTCTCCCTAAATGTGATTTACCCACCTTTGAAGGAGGGGATGCTGGTTCCTGGATCAGCAAATGTCGAAAATATTTTCAGATCTATGAGGTGCAAGCTGATAGACAAGTAGATCTTGTCAGCCTCTTCTTGGTGGGAAAGGCTAAAGCCCGGTATCGGAACTAGGAAAGGAACCAGGAAGGGGTGACTTGGGATGAGTTTGCTAGGGCCTTACATGACAGATTTCGAGAAGGAGGAGATCTAGATGTAGTAGAAGAATTTCAGAAGTTGAGACAAACCTCCACTGTGGAGGCTTATCAAGACAGGTTTGAGGAACTCAAATTAAAGATAGAAAAGATTTTCCCTCAGCATACTGACCCTTACTATGTCAGTTGCTTTATTGGTGGATTGAAGGAGCAAAATCTAAAGTGTAGTGAGGATGTTTAACCCTAAAGACTTGTATACTGCCATTTCTCCAGCCAAACTTCAAGAGAAACACCTCGAAGCCACTAAACCTAAAACATTTCCTAAACCATTCATCCACAACAAAACTTACAACACACCCACCCCAACAGCCAACCAATAAAGCCCTAAAACCACTAATCTCTCCCCAAATACAAATTCCTAAGGCAGTAACCAAGGCTTCAACTCTAGAAGACCTCCTGGAAGTTTCTATAAGTGTGGGGAAAAATACTATCCAGGGCATAGATGTAGTAAGAAGAAGTTATTAGCCTTACACACTGCAGAGGCAGTAGACATAGAAGAAGAAGAGTAGCAGGAGGTAAGAAGAGCCACCAAAAAATGAAGAGGAGGAATCACAGGAGCAAGTTCGACTCTCTATACATGCAGTAGATGGAAGGTTGAGTGACAACACACTCAAAATTAGAGGCTGGCTACAAGGAAGGTCAATTATGATGTTGCTTGATAATGGGAGCACCCACAGCTTTGTGGACTCCAAATTGGTGAGGGATTTGAAGCTAACCATCATGAAAGTGACCCCTGTTACAGTCGCTGTGACAGATAGCAGAAGGATGACAGTGCAAGACAAGTGCAACCACTACACTTGGCAAATGCAAGGCTACCAATTCCAATTCAGCTTCAGCGTCTTTGAGATAGGAGACTATGACATCATCCTAGGCATTGACTGGATGAAGGACTATAATCCAGTCACATCATTAAGGATGGGAAGTCCTTAGTTTTGAAGGGACTCCATGAACAGGCCTCACTAAAGATGTTGTCTGCTAAATCTGTGGGAAAATTGATGGAGAATGGGTGGCAGGGTTTCACCTCTAAACTTTTTTGCATCACTGCCACCAACAACCATCCAGCAACTCCTAAACCCCTTGAAAATCATCCTCCACCACTCGTACAGAAACTTTTTGCACAATACCAAGATGTATTCAACCTACCAACCACCCTACCACCAAAAAGATCTCATGACCACTCAATTCCACTCAAACCTAACACACAACCTATTAATATCAGACCCTACCGATACTCTCATCACCAGAAGAATGAAATTGAAAGAATAATTGAAGAGATGTTAGCAAACTCCATTATCCAGCCTAGTTCAAGCCCTTTCTCTTCTCTTGTTTTATTGGTTAAAAAGAAAGATGGCATTTGGAGATTCTACATTGATTACAGGGAGTTAAACAAAGCCAAAGTCAAGGATAAATAGCCCATCCTACTAGTAGAGGATCTGCTGCATGAATTATATGAGGCAACCTTCTTCACTAAGCTGGATTTGAGGTCTGGCTACTACCAAATTAGAATGAAAGACCCTGATGTTTCCAAAATAGCCTACAAAATCCACTCTGGCCATTATGAGTTTTTGGTTATGCCCTTTGGGCTTACCAATGCTCCAGCCATCTTCCAATCCCTTATGAACTCTATCTTTAAACCCTATCTTAGAAAATTTATCCTTGCATTTTTTGATGACATACTCATCTACAGCCCCAATGAATCACTCCATTTACAGCACCTACAGCTTTTCCTAGACCAATTAAGAAGCCATAAACTTTATGCTAAGGAGTCTAAATGTGAGATAGGGCAAAAACAGGTTTCTTACTTGAGGCAAATTATTTCAATTGCTGGAGTTGCTACTGACCCTAGCAAGGTAGAGGCTATGAGCAATTGGCCAGTCCCAACAACTTTAAAAGGACTTAGAGGATTCTTAGGCCTCACTGAATACTACCGAAGGTTTATTCAAGGGTATGGAGCAATGAGTCAGCCCTTGACTGCCCTACTCAAGAAGGACAACTTCCACTGGGGGCCTAAAGCCCATTCTGCCTTTGACCAACTGAAATAGCTGATGACTCAAGCGCCTATTCTAGCCTTACCTAATTTTCAAGAGCCTTTCATCCTAGAGTGTGATGCCAGCAACACTGGATTAGGTGTTATCCTCCTGCAACAAAATAGGCCAATAGCATTTATTTCCAAGCCTCTCAACCCTAGGAATCAACAACTTTCTGCTTATGAGAAAGAACTGTTGGCCATCATTTTTGTTGTCACAAAATGGAGACACTACTTGGAGCAGGACCTTTTCATTATTAAAACAAATCATGAAAGTATTAAGCACCTGCTAGAGCAAAGGCTGCACAACTATGTTCAGATGAAGGGAATTACCAAGCTATTGGGCCTTGACTACAACATTCACTACAAGAGGGGCATTCACAACAAGGAGGTTGATGCACTCTCCAGGCAGTTTGAGGACCAACCTCTTTCACAACCCCATGCTATTTCTATAATTACCTCTAGCTGGATTGATGAAGTCATTCACTCCTATGTTGCTCATAAAAGGGTTCGAGATCTAATCCGACAATTGCTCATTTCCCCTACAAGTATTCCCAATTACACCCTATATGTAGGCCTTCTTAGGTATAAAGACAGGCTGTATGTTGGTTCCAGCACCGCACTAAGGCAACAACTACTCACTATTTGCCATGACTCTCCCTTTGGGGGTCATTCTGGAATTAGAGACACCTTAACAAGGCTCCAACATAATTTTTATTGGCCAACTATGCAGAAACAAGTTATGGAATGGGTCTTTAAGTGTGACAACTGTCAACGTTGTAAGGCAAGAATCTGTAGCAACCACTGGATTGCTTCAACCCCTACCAATTCCTAGCCAGGTTTGGATTGACATTTCTATGGATTTTATTGAGAGATTACCTCGATCGGGGGGGGGTGTATGATACCATACTGGTAGTAGTGGATCGGTTCTCTAAAATGGGTCATTTCATACCCTTGGCTCATCCTTTCAACGCTACCACTGTTGCCCAAGTTTTTCCAAATAACATCTTCGAGCTACATGGAATGCCAACCATTATTGTATCCGACAGGGACAGATTATTTACTGAAGGTCTTTGGCAAGAACTGATGAAGTTATTGGGCAACAATCCCTAAACAGATGGCCAGACAAAGAGGATCAACAAGAGCTTGGAATGCTACTAAAGATGCATAACCTTCCACAAGCCAAGCAAATGGCCTAAATGGTTAAGTTTGGCTGAATACTGGTACAACACCAATTTCCATATAGCCATTAAAATGAGTACCTACCAAGCAGTTTATGGGCAACCCCCTACCCTACCTGTTGTGCTTTCTCTTCCAGCCTCAGTAGTAGCAGTAGAAGAATACCTACAGTCTATAGAGTCTATGAATTCCTTCCTCAAAGAACAGCTGGCAATTTTCAAGAACAAGATGAAGCAGTATGCCGATAGAGGAAGGATTGAAATGGAGTTTCAATTGGGGGACAAGGTATACCTAAAAATCCAACCCTACAGACAGGTTACTTTAGCTGTTAGAAAGCTTCTTAAGCTGACAGCAAAGTACTATGGACCCTTCAAGGTATTAGCTGAATTGGCCCTATTACTTACAATCTAGAATTACCCCCACCCGCAGAATTCACCCTATCTTCCATGTTTCTCCCCTTAAAAAAAAATTGGAGACAACCTCCACCCCTTAACCTCACTACCACCCCTTATTGATGGTGAATTCTCCTTCCATCCTGAAAAAGTCCTGAATAGTAGAATTATCATCACCGGTGGTAACCATATCAAGCAGCTCCTCATCAAATGGCAAGGCCTACCTTCCATCGATTCCACTTGGGATGATGCCTACTACATCCGACACCAATTTCCAAAGTTTTTCACTTCTTGTGGGCAAGAAGTCTCTCAAGATGAGGGTATTACTAAGTATAGCAGAAGGGGTAAAATTATCATTTGAATTTCAATTAGTTAATTTTGTTAAGTTAGTTAAATTGTTGTTTTGTTAGTTGGTTTCCAAAATTATGTTGTTTTACAGAATTCTGTTATTTTGGATTATAGAGGTGAGGTTTGCATGTGTAGCTGTCTCTAGTACAGCTGTAATTCGTATCCTTTTCCTTTATATGTAACGTCCTTTTGGGACCATAGAATCATCATTGATATTCTAAATTATTCTTCTCTTCCCTCTCACTTTTCTCTCTCTCAAATGTCTCTTTTGTCTCACTCTACCTTTTTCTTCTTCTCTATTTCTTAACTAGATTTCTGGGTTTTAACACTCAGAAATCTCTATTAAGTCGACTGCTAGGATTTAATCCTAACAACCTCTTAAGAAAATCCTTCATGCAAAGTCCATCAGTCGAGACCACTAATTCTTTGAGTAGGAAAGACTCATAGCATATATCAAATACACAAAACACATGGACCCATCAGTCGAGACCACTAATTCTTTGTGTAGGAAAGATCGTAGCATATATCAAATACACGAAACCCATGGAAATTTTCACTGGAATCAAATGGGAAAACAAGTCCACATCACATCAAATAACAAACTAATCTTGATTCGTCATTAACCTGTTGTTTTTCACCAAGCCCTCATGAACTTTCCTAACAAGAAAACGAATCACAACACACTTTAATTTCTCGCTCTGAGTATGTGTAACTCTCTACAAGTTCAACATCGTAGCAAATATTAAAGGCACACAGTTGAAAGTTGATTAATTCTTGTTAAGAATAGCCATAATATTAGTTTAAAAGCTCTTGTGACCCAATTAACTGTGATTAGATTAATCCTGTGATATGGTTGTGTCAACCTTTTGATGATACATATGTAAGAAGAGAAGCCTTTGCAGTTCTTATAATCCTAGGGTGACTATGGGGATTATTTGTTGCCCCCATAGACAACAACCACCAAGCCTTTACAGTTTCCATGAACTCTTCAATGATGCTACTATGTTTTACAAGTTAATAGCTCATGCAATCATCAAAAAGTAAGTCAAGTATACAACTATGGATCAACATAATGATGAAATACTCAGCAAATCATGCTAAAAGCAGAATAATTTGCAGCTGCACAAACTTTAAATTTTATTGGGTAAAATTCTTAATAATCACTAAGTTTTACATTAACAATTATTTTGGTGAAACTTAAAACATTGTACTTCATAATAGGTTTGGCAGTGCATGCCTTTCCTTAATTGGCTTTCCAACATTATCTACACAATTGGACAAATAATTTTGCAGGCAATTGGCACTTTAAAAGAAGAAGAAGAAGAATCAGGAATGTAGTTTTTGGTTAATCTCCAATATTTAAGTTGAACTAGACATTTCCTAGGAGAATGTGTGATGACCTTTAAATTTGATGATTAGCAGATAATGCTTAATTTTATCGGATGATATTTACATCAAAGCTGCAGCATAATAAATCATTTTAAATATTTCTTTCAATATGGACCACCCTCATGTGATAACAAAATTATGGTCATATACTTCACTAAAAGGGAAAATTCATGCACATGAATCTATATGCTATTAGTAATTGCAATTTGCTACCACCAATAGTTTTAACTACCACATCAGATCAACTAGCACAACTAATTCAACCCACCACATTAAATCAACTACTGAAACTAATTCAAAGCACATCATCAAATCAAATTGTAATATGTCAAGAATGCAAACCTGACTTTCGAGCTTTAGCTATTTCTTCCATTGCATCAATGCTCATCACATGAACCACATAGAGAGGTGTATTCACAAAAGCTGCCAAATGAATTGCACGAGAAGTTGCCTCACCTTCAAGCTGCAGCATCAGACTATATTATACAAGAAAATTAAATTATTGTTGAAATATTCATGAATAGTAAAATAAGATATATAACATCATCTTACCTTATTGTACTATTCATGAATGTTTATAAACATATATACATATGCATATATAAATATAAATGCATATGTATGTATGTGTGTGTATATATTATACGTCAGAATAGAAGAATGTTATTTTCAGGTAATCCCTTCTTCAAATGCTTAAAATGACAAAAGCAATGCATAATCCTATGACAATATAATTGATTATATCATAAACTAAAGGAGATAAGTTGAATTATAAAAATAATTCAATAATTAATGCCTTTTGAGGAAATAATAATAATAAGAGCTTGGAAATCAAAAGACTTATTGATTGATACTCATTTGCTGATAGATGAAAGAAATGACTAAGAACAACTAGTTCAGCTAAAGATATGAACTAAATATCAGTCTACATACAGCAAACAGGCTATTTCCATGGCTAACTAACTAATTAGCAAGGCTCTACACAAATCCCGATAGGGGGAATGAAGAAACGTTTACTGGTACAAACGCAAGCTGGAGGCCCGCATGGAAAGCCTATGCTCAAGCCCAGCTTGATTATCAGAGTTAAAATACGGTCCAAGTCACTAAATTTGATTAAAGCTTATTATGTTATAGCTCGGATGACCACAAGTGAAAAAACTTGTCCAAGCCTATTACTTTTGTGGATGGACATTCCTTGGACTACAGATACTTGTACCCATTAGCTCCAGAAAACTATCAAGTTACTGTTAATATAAGGCTGATAAAGCAAATTAATGCAGTGAGAAAGACAAATCTAGAAGGCTAGAAAGCATTGGAATGGAAAATATAGTTAAAGGTCTACCACCGCAGGCCTTGAAAGAGCATGCCCCTCTGGACCAGTAATGCCAAGTTCAATCATTCGTTTCTGCCCTTCAAATACACCATCTCCATTTTCTGCATGAACCATAGCTAGGGCACCAAGAGACTTGCACTGTTTCATCCCTTCTATAAGAAGCTCGTCACTAATCATAAGTGACCCTTTGTATGCCATAAAAAATTTGAAAGAGTTGATACCTAAGAAATCCAAATGTATAGAGAATACATAAATACACATGTACATAACATAAATATGTGCATACGCATTTGTACCTTATATAAGAAGCTTATCACGAATCATATATGTCTGTGCGTACGCATGTATGTATGAATGAATGTATGTACATATATACATACATAAATACATATGTATCTGTATCCATACATATGTGCATGTATTTGGGGTATGAATTAATCGTAATCCATGCAAATGCAGATGATATAAAATAGAAACTTATAAAACCAACCCTTTTCCTTCACCATAATTTCCATTTCCCTTGAAACAACTTCATCCCATTCGGTGATGGCCATATGAAAACCATAATCCATGCAAGACTTCCTAGCTTTTTTTTCATAGGCTTCAAAACCTGACATTAAACTGCCATTGACCGGTATAACAAAGTCAATATGCATTGTTGTTCCACCCGCCAAAGCTGCAGCCTGACCACTGAAGAAGTCATCAATGGTCTCAGTACCCATAAACTCCATAGCTAGATGGGTATGTGGATCAATTCCTCCTTTTAATGGAAGAAAAAAAAATTCGATTAGCAGGAACAGATTAGTTTGATTACACACTAATAATACTTTTAGACAAGGTATATAAAGCAAAATGCCCTGGATAGAATTTCTGAATCATTGCCAAGGTTAAATCTCTTAACATTTTTAATTTTTTTCCATTGGACTCGCAGAAAGGTCAAAAACAGTAGAATAATCCAATAGGAATTAGAACTGACCTGGCATGACAAACTTTCCAGTGGCATCAAGCACTGTAACATCATCACCAACCTGCTAATGGCAGCGAAACAATGAAAATTCAAATCGAGCACAAACAATGATAAAACAACACAAGTAATATGAAACTTGGGATAAAAATTCTCAAGTTAATATATATATGTGTGTGTGTGTGTGTGTGTGTGTGTGGGTCACGATTTGGTGTTGATCTTGCATTTGGCGGTAAAAGGGTTTTTGATTGGTTTATTCTTCTGTTTTTGGCCAGGCTTGGCAAAATGATATCTTCTTGGGGTTCCCATTTTTAATTGATTCTTTATCTTTGCATGTTCATGCATTGGCATACATATTACTCTCTGATATATTTAAGGTAAAGAATCATGGAATATCAGAGGAAATGATAAATAACTTAATGTAAGATGCAAAATTTTCTGATTTTGCAGTTGTAGCATCAAAAATAGAAGGAAAAAAAATTAGACCTTTAAATTAGGTTTAACAGCAACGATAATCCCATCCTCCACATAAACATCAGCAACCTCTTGATGGTGAGCATTCACAACGGTTCCTCCCTTAATCAAGAGCTTTGATGATGAGGATAGTGATGGAATTCCACATCTAGCTTCACCATATTCAGCCCCAACCTCACAGAACTGCAAAATCATCATTGATACACAAACATATAACGGTCCTTTTCTTAGTCAGATTCCTTGTTATTCACCGATTGAGTCAGAATTCTTTTTACTTCATTTTCTCAGAATACAAACAGAAAGTCAACTCGGTTAACTGATCAATCAAGAAGATGAAATTGGAAAATGTGGCAGTAAATACCTGATTTGATTGTGAAATTGCAGTAGCAGCAAAGAGAAGAAGAAGAAGAAGATGGGAAAAGTATAAGAACATAGAAGCTGAAGCCATGGTTGTCTGCTGTTCTTTGAGTAAGAAATTAGAAGCTGAAGCCATGGTTGTCTGGCTAAATCAAATTCCTTTTCTTCCATTAGTTAAAAACGTGGCCATTTATGATTGGCTTGATGCTTTAGGTTCCTCAGACACGGAAAGTAGGCAAAATTTCTAATTATTATAAATTACATTTTACACACTTAAATTGGTAAACTAACATATTTTCCACATGAATTTGACAACATTATCTTTTGATTTGAAAAAAAGTTATGTATTTCTTTTATATTTAGAGAGTTATATGCACATTTTCCGTTAATTCATGTGAACTTAATTAAAAAAATGCACTTGCCAAAAATATTTTAAAGGGTAATCAGTAGCTTTTGTTTTTGTTAACATATAAAGTAATGGAGTATAATAATAAGTTTAAGTGGATAATAAATTATTTTTTATCAATTGCAAGTGCGTAAAATATTATTCGTAAGGCTAAAATGTACAACTATAAATTTTTATCAAAGACATGTGCCTTTTTGAGGTGTGATTCGGTGGGGTTGTATGAGATGTGCACTTACAAGAGCACTGTCGGATCGAGGGAGCACAACTGATATCGTCCAATCGTAAAATATGCATGTGTAGGGGTGTGCAAAAACCGATCCGATCCGATCAATCCGACCAATTCAAACCGAACCGATATATTCGGATGGGGTTAATTGGGTTGTTAGGATCGGTTCGGTTATGGTTATGAGAGTTAATCGGGTTTCGGGTCGGGTGAAACCCGACTAACCCGAATTTTTAATATATAAATAAAAAAACTATAATTTCTCTACAATATTGATTAATAAATAATATATATCTAATGTAATTTTGAAATTGTTAGTTTGTTGTATTTTAAAATTATTTTTTATGGTATTTAATATTATTTATTTGTATTAATTTAGGATTTTAATTTAAATATGTAAATTAAAAATAATAATTTCGGGTTAATCGGGTTGTTCGGATAGGGGCTCGATATATATGTGGAGTAGGATCGGGTGAGAAAAATATGTAAATTTCGGGTTAATCGAGTTCGGATCGGGTTCACCCGAACCCGACCGATGCACACCCCTATGCATGTGTGCACACTGGTGCATTAAATTAACAATAATAATAATACTAATAATAATTATTATTATTATTATTTAATTCATGTACATTTTTTCGAAAGTATCTTAATGGAATCTTATTTATTCTGTTGGGTGTTATGCACATCAATATTCAGAGATGGTGAAAAGTAAATGATAGTATTATTTTTTACATGACAACAAATATTAATCACACAATAAAAATCTAACACTAAGTTTGGTTTAAAATGTAATTTTACTTTGAAAATGTGTAATAACAAACAAAAAGATAAGGCACTCAAATTGTTAACGATAGCGTATTGCTTAATAGACAATGATCGAAGTTAACACCCCTCAAATAGTCAATGCCGGATTACACAAGGCATTAGTATCTATTCACTCTATTTAAAAGTAGGGGAAATTCCGTCCCTAGTCCGTCGTACTATTTACAAAAAGACAAAAACAAATACTATCCATTAAAATAATATTTTTTTTCTAGAAATAAATAGTATAACACATCCAAAACCCTAAATAATCCTAAAAGTAGGTCATGGGATAAGATGCGATAGATATATTTTTATTTACTAATATATTTGAAAAAAATGATGCAATATAATATAATTTAATAATTTTTTTATAAAGAAAAAACTTAAAAAATTAAAAATAATTTTAACAAAAGAGATAAAATTTTAAATTTTATTCTAATATAAAAGAAGTTGTCGAATTAGAATGAAAATATAAGTTAGCCATAGAAAGTGTATGTTTCCAAACAACACATCAAATCATACCAGTCCTAAATGATGAAAAATCAATAATTCAAATGGCTACGTGGCCTAAGTTCTAAGGGGAATCAATTCCCATGCAAACTAAGTTAAAGCCACTCATGTACAATAGGTGTTGATATGCTTGCACAACGTACAATTCGTGCACGCCTCTTTACATGTATTGCTTTGTGCACTCACAACATTTTGTATATATTGCTGGATAACCTTGTAGGTGAGGCAAAAGTAGCGTATTGCTTAACAGACAATGATAGAAGTTAACATCCCTCAAATAGTCAATGCCGGACTACACAAGGCACTCAGTATCTATTCACTCTATTGAAAAGTAGAGGAAATTTCGTCCCTAATCCGTCAGTATTTTTTACAAAACGACAAAAAAATAATATTATCCATTAAAATAATATCTTTTTAGAAATAAATAGTATAACACACCCAAAACTCTAAATAATCCTAAAAGATAGGTCATGGGATAAGATGCGATAGATATGTTTCTTTTTGCTAATATATTTGAAAAAATGATGCAATATAATATAATTTAATAATTTTTTAAAAAAATTCAATTGTAATTAGACTTCTTTCTACATAGGAATTTTTCTCTCTTAGGTTTCCTCTAAATCCTAGGATTTATCTCCTTAGCCTTGCTAGGGTTGTTACACCATTGATGAATGTAGATTGGAACAATGGCTACCTAGGAATCTATTGATATGTTACTCTCTTTGCTGCACTTAACAAACGAGGACAACTAGGTAGGAAAAGTCTGCCTGAATTATCGTATTAATAAGAAACAAAGATATCGGATTTCATTATGCCTAGTTGGAAAGCTTTTGCATATTAAAGGGATAAACGTTAATGCTTTTTCGTACCACAATGATGAATAGTTGGAGACTACAAGGGGCTTCAATTTATGGGATCTAGGAAACAATGCTTTTATCTTTCAATTTTTCCTTTAGTCGGATAAGCAACGAGTTATGAATTATGGTCCTTAGTGCTTTGACGACCAACTCTTATTACTGAGGGTGGTGAAATAAACTGATATTGGAAGTATAAATGAGATCGAAGATACTATAATATGGGTTAGAGCATATAAAATCCCCTTTCTGTGGCATTCAAAAGAGACTGCAGTAGCCATGGCTAACATGATAAGGATGTTCGTGGATTTTGAAAAAAGTGAAAACTTGGAATGGGCTCCATACATCAAGTTCAGGGTCACTATTTCTGTATTTAAAAAATTACGAAAAAGAGGTTTTACTTGAATTGGGAGAAAAGGTAGTCTGGGCAGAATTTAAATTTGAAAGTATCCCTATTTTTTGCTATAATTGTGGTTGCTTAGGACACTAGGTTCAGGAATGCACAGAGGAGATTACAAACTTAGAGTATGGTAATTGGCTTCATGCATCCCCCCATAAAGGTTTTTAAATTCGTAATCCAGTGGAAAAAGAGAGAAGACATGCTACTAGCTCAATTAAACGTAATGAGTCCGAATAAAGTAAATTAGGCTACTCATGGTACAGCAGAAGCAACATCAAAATTTGTCAGGTCTTTGAAGGATATACTTATAAATTGAACTCTAAGACTGTTGGAGGGATTGAGTTGGATTCTACTTGTAGGGACAATGTAGCATCACTAGGGACACAACTTAATCATGACCATCTCCCTCATTATATCCCTTATTCAAGTGCGACAACGGCTGACATTGCTTCAATTCGAATCAAGTATCAACTAACTCTGATAGTTTTTCAATGCTTACATGTAATGATTCGTTGAATGGAAATCACGATAGTGGTATCTTAGCTGAGTAGACATGGGTACGAGTTTATGTGATATTAATATGTCGATAGTAACAACTAACGGTAATATAATAATAATGAAGGGGAATTAAGTGGGTGGTACTTCAACAGAGGGAACAAATGTGGCATAAAAAAGAATATTAGTAGTAAACAAGGGTCATGGAAGAGACTAGTTAAGAGTAAAAATATCCAAGGAATGGGTATATGTGAGAACGGAAACAAAAAGAATAAATGAGGTAGGTTAGAATGTCCAATTGTTTAGGAGATGGAGTAAAGGGATGTGGGAGTTTTATCTAAGAAGCTCAAGATGGGTGAATCGGTTCAACAGGTTTATGAAATTACAAAGGTAACCGAGGATTACAACCCTGGTTGCCTATCATAATGAGTATCCTCAGCTACAACTGTCGCAATTTGGGGAGTGCCCCGGCAGTTGCTAATTTGCGGCAATTAGTTAAATTGCAAATTCCCTTTATCCTTTTCTTAATAGAGACAAGGGTGTCTAGGGATATCATGATTTTTATAAGATCTAGTTTGGGTTTTAAGAAGGGTTTTTAATGTTTGGGGAAATAATGGTGGAGGTGGGTTGGCGTGTACATGGATGGATGAGGTGAATATGGACCTATTGTCTTTCTCAATTCATCATATGGATTTTAAAGTCACTTTAAATGATAATTCCTTATGGTATCTTACTTGTTTCTATGGGTGGACTGAGAGATACCTCATATATAAATCAAGGAATTTAATTAGACAGTTGAACTATCCACCTAGGATGGATTGGTTAGTTGTTGGGGACTTTAATGAAATTCTCGTTCAATCTGAGAAAGTAGGAAATGTTCCTAGATAGGACTTGGTTATTATCTTTTTTCAGGAAGTGTTAGTTAATTGTGGATTATTAGATTTGGGTTACACAGGGACCTTATGTGTAGTTAAATTATTACTTCGGCATGGATTAAAGAGGTTTGTAGGGTGAAAATATGAGCAGATGCAAGTCCATGTTACAAAGGTGGAGCAAAAATATTTTTGGAGTATTAAAAGTGAAGAAGAATTGGGCTAAGTTTTAGTTAAAAAAGTTGGGTTCAAGAGTTGATGATGCAACAATACAATTAAGAGCGACACTGAAGAAAGAATTGGTAAAAGTATCTTTAAGGGAGGAGATGAAATGGCAACAGCGGTCTAGAGTGCTATAGCTGAAAAAAGGGGATCAGAATACCAAGTTTTTCCACGCTACAGCCTTGAGGAGAAAGCAAATTAATAAGATTAATAGCTTATTTAAGAGGAATAATTCTGCCGTTGTGGGTTGGGAACTAGAAGAGTATATTATTAGTTTTTACACTATCTTATTTTCTTCTAATGGACAGCGGATTGAACCTAGGGACCTTTATTTTCTACATCCAAAGGTTACGGTAGATATGAACAGTATCTTTGACCAGCTATTCAATGCAGATGAGGTGTATCAAATGGTTCAAATGATGTATCCTCTTAAGGCACCAGGCCATAATGGTCTCCCGCTAATGTTTTATCAGAAATACTAGCAATTGGATATGATGTGGTAAAAGTGGTGTTGGAGGTGTTAGAAGGAGGATATATGCTTGATCAACTTAATCATATTTTATTTGCCTTATATCGAAGGTAAAGGAATTGATCAGAGTCTAGCAAGTGTATTATATCGGCTAGTAATATAGAAAAATATAATTATGATTTTAAGAATATCGAACCCAAAGAAGTATGAATTGCTAAGAATAATATATATAATTGAGTTTAATTAATCTGAGATTATTTTTCCAAGTTTTTGAATTGAAAGAAAGAACTAACTAAATTAACAATTAAGCAAAACAAAAACAAAAACTACACTAACATTAATTAAATATAGAGCAATAACTAAAATACTTCTACCAAAAGAACTATCCACCTTAACTTCTATTGCAATGACTCAAATCAAAAGTAACACAAGTGATTATGGGAAATCAGTTAAATAAAAATAGATATCTTATTAAGAATATCATTTTAAGCATTAAATCCTCTGTTTAGGAACAACCTAATACTTAGCATAAAATCCAATTTTAAACTTCTAAACCATCATTAGAACCTCTCGAGAGAGATCTAAGTATAGCCCATTCTCAATTCAGATTTCATAGTCTTAAATCAACTTATGATAAAAAAAAATTACTGCCTTAATTATCAGAACTCAACAATACATCAACATGAGAAGAATAAGCTAAGAAAATGGAAATCCTTAATCATAGATTAAATTAACAATTAACCATCTATTCAATACGTTAAGCATCAATCCAACCATAATCCAAGATAAGATTCAGCCCAAGAATTAAGAAATAACAAACTTGTATTAAAATTAAGCTCAAATCAAAGTCGTTACAATAAAAGTATGAGGATTCAAGTTTCCTCAGTAAAAGTAAGAAAACTACTCATCGTTCATAATAAAAATAATTAAAAACTAAAATAAAAAGATACAATACTCATAAATCTTCAAGCTTCCTCTTAATCTCTTCTTAAAATATCAAAATTGTAGCTTCAAGCTTACAGATAATTGAATACTAAAAAATGTGTTGTTTCCTATGGGGCTCGTTTGACATCTTCAAGTGGAAGAATACTACTTTAGAGTTCTCCTGGTTTGTAACATACCATTTATTTTGAAGCATGTTCAGTGCAATATCATTTCATCTGAGGATGATACTTTCCCCTTTAAAGTAAATTATCTTATGAATTAATAAGTTCTGTGATGATGCGATCTGCAGGTAACGAGCTTTATCGCGAGAGAATTGTCAGAGCAGTTGCACAAGATCTGCAAGTTCCCTTACTGGTGCTTGATAGCAGTGTTCTGCACCTTATGTAAGATTAGGGCAGTTTGGGATCTTTATGTACTTAAGATATTTTTCGATATTTATTGTTTGCTAATTGATGTTTTCTTAATAATTCTATTGATTTTGGTTTAGGATTTCGGTAATGATTACACTTCTGAGTGTGAATCAGATGAAAATGCAGAATCAAGGGAGGATTGTACCTCTGATTCTGAGGTTGAGGAAGAGAATGATGCAATTAATGAAGAGGAATGGACAAGCGGCCATCCAGGGACGTTACAGTTGATATCAAAGCCGGTACCGGATCGGTGTGTTGGCCATGGGACCGAGCCTGATGTGTCAGCGAGGGCACTGAGCCTCCTTAGGGGGGTGGAGTTACATACAGGTGAATTCGGTCAAAGAATCCCACATCGATTGGAGAGGAGAACGAAGTAGTCCTTATAAGGCTATGGATCCTCTCTCTTGTCGAGGCCTTTTGAGGAGACCCAAAAACAAAACCGTGAGGGCTAAGGTCCAAAGCGGACAATATCGGCAAGCGGCCATCTGAAGACGTTACATCCTTCCCCATGGAAGTGCACAGCCACTTGATGGTCTTCCTTTCCCCATGCACTGCATGCATGGCTTTTTCCCAAGAGAGTTACACGGTCACTTATAATTTTATGTAATCTCCATGCACGGCCACTCATTGCTTCACTAGACTTCACGTATACTTTACTAGCATAACTTTTTCAATTTCATAGTTTTGACCCAAATCTTCTTGTCTTTTGCAATTAAGCCTTTTTTTCTTCAATTTAACCCTAAAAATACCAAAACTTACAATTAGCTTCTAAAACACACAAATCAACATTTAAACTAAAAATTAACCATAATTAAACCAAATTAACTAATAAAAACACCTAAAAACACACTAAAATTATTATATAATTCATACTTATCATACATATAATTTAAATACATTGATTAAGTACAAAAATCATTAGAAATAGCTTTTTCTTTCAACCTCTAATTCTTAAACTAATGAATTGAATGACAAAAACATAAAAAAAAAATATGAATTGAACTATAAAAGCCTATGAAATCTAACTAAAGACAATATGGCAATTTATTGAAAATTGTAACGCCTTCTTAACTAAATTTAAGATCTACACTGTTCATTAATACCCTTATAAATATTAAGCTATTATTTTGATTTTAACAGAAAATTTGTAATATAACGGCTTAATTTTCCTTAATTTCCAAACCTGCAAAAGTCAAATTGCACTCCCAATAATATTCCTCCTACTCTCAGACTCCAATCAACAATTCATAACACTTCTATAATCACAGTTCATCATATACATCACACACATCTAATCCATACTATATTCATTTGCATCCATCAAACTCATAAATTAGATTAATATTACATGCCAAAAATTCTCATTCTTGACATAATAATTTACATATAATTACAAGACAAAAGTTCAAAATCATGGTCTTCTATATACATGCTATTTCTTTTTTCAATTCTCATCTTTTAGCACATGTCCCTGCGCGCAGTCATAAAACTACACGCTAAGCAAATCTAATTGCTTAGTAGTGGATACATTTACAAAGAATTTCAACTAATTTAATTTGTTTATTTAATTCAATTTAACCATTATTATTTATTGAACTCTTATAACTTCATAAATTCATAATTTATTCTTTTCATATCCAATTACTCATTAAATAGTCTCAAAACCTTTCTTTCTTATTTAATTTCAATAATTTACCAGTCAGAGTAGAAATTTACCATTTTAACGCTACAGTTGACTTTTTCTGTTATGTTGACCAACTTTGACCTTCGATTGACTTTTTCATATTTATTCATTTTAACTCCGATTTCGACTCAGTAAATTTCTTCTGACACCAAATTAACTTTAATTTTATAAATTACCATTTAGTTCCTAAAAATATTTATTGAATGTAAATTTTACCGTTTGGTCCCTATACTCTTCCTTATTTGCAAAATTTACCATTTTCACTCAAGTGAATTATTTTATTTCTTTTAATTATATTTTACCGGCAATTGATTAGTTTGCCCTTCATTGGATGTAAAATTACATTTTTATCCTTGTTAAACATATATACTTCATTTTTCATCTTATATAATTTTTGTTCATATTTTCAATATTTCTAAAGCTAAAATTTTCATTTTCACACAAATTTATTCAAAATTACCATTTTGCCCCTAGTTATTGACTGGAGGAAAATTCATGAACCGGATAAGCGGATAAGCAAATCCAGTCACCGGGAGTGTCCACACTGGCGTATGCGACTACTCCTCGAACTATCAACAGTAAGCCGGCTAACAGAAGCAGAATAATCAATATATTATTTTTGGGCAATAACAGAGTATAATAATACAGAAACAGAATATCGCGGGGTAAGCGTCCCTATGGCTAGCCATACTATCCTAAGGTCCTGGGTTACCCACTGACACTAAGGGCATAACTTTTTATTTCATTTCCATATTTTATATCATTATTATATTATTTTTTATGATAATTGTCTTATAGTAACCTACACAAAATTAATTTTTCAATCATTTAAACTTATCAACTGTATATTTTTCAGAGATATGCAGAATATCATCAAAATATAGCAAAATCAAACTGTTTTACTCATATTGGCCATTCGGCCACAATGGAAATTTTCACAATCATAGCTTTTAATCATTCCTTTTTATATTGTATTTATTTTCTTTTTTATTTAAACATCATTATAGCATAATATACTTAATTTGCACAAGATTTCTCAAAGTATCATAACTTTCATCATTATGCACTTATATACATATTCACATACCCTTATCATTTTTCATTTTTATCAAGTACATTATTCTTTTCACATCTTATATTATCCATATATAACCAAATAAAACATTTAATATTAAGTTACATAATAATTACCTAAAGAATATCATTCGGCCATCACTAGGGTTCCCACTTTTAAATTGTTTTCTTCACTAAAATAAGTTCATACTAGTTTAATTCACCACAATATCAAGTTATTTCAAATTAATTCATCAATTAACCCTAGTTTACATAGTTACATAATAGAAATTTCAAGGAAAACTCATCAAAAAAATTGAAATTAATTGTAAATTATATCCACTAATCTTATTTGAGTCTCCTTTATGTCTATTCCACCTTATCCTTACCTTTTCCTTCCTTAGAACGGCCTTCCCCTTTTGGTTCCTCTTTTGGCCAAAATTTCAAGGAATAAAAACACTAGTTTAGCTCATTAATTTGGACAATATAAAATCACTAACATGCTCTCATAACCTTACGACTCTATATTCTGGAACAAAATCTTACCTAAATTCTAGCTCAATCTTTCAAAATTACTAAAGTGTATTTAAGGGTTTTTACCTTATCCCTTATTTTTCTTGGACTTTCCTTGGTGCAAGCTCTTTTCTATGTGAAATATCAGTGATTTCTCAGCATGAGAGTGTAATTTCAACTTTAAGATGTGGAGAGATGAGGCTTAGAAAAAAGAAAAATGGGGAAAAGGGTGAGAATGTGGGTGTCATGGGTTTATGGGTGAAAAAAGGATGAAGATGATTGATTTTTCAAGATAATTCCTGTGGGCTTCATCCTTATATAGGGTGTTAAAAATATTCAAAAGGAGAGGCCAAGATTAGTTATGTAACTATTTAATCCAATGGCCTCTAATTTGTCCACTTGTCACTCATCCAAGGTATTAGGCTTATCCTACCATTATGAGCTCACATACACATGATCATTAAACCAAAATATCATCTCATATAAAATTTAATGGTCAAATTCCCGGATTTGTCCCTCCTAACGACCCAATTTTGGTTTTTCACTCCGAAATATGAATTTTCGATCCAAATATCGGATTGGGCTGAAATTTTTCTCCGAGTGTCACTATATATTCAAGAACATATGGTAAAAATTTCAGCTCATTCCGACATCATTTCGATGTACTTTTAACTTCAACGGCCTGTACGGCCAATCCGAAACCTGAATTTTCAGAATTGTCAGAATTGATATTTTTCAGTTTTTCGTGTGTCACTAAACTATGAATAGCATGTATATGAAATTTGAATTTAATCAGAGGTCTCTAAGGCCTCCAATTTCTTAGTTAAAGTGTTAGTCAAACCTACGTCGAACTGTGAAATTTTTTTTCTTTTACCCTTTTGGAGGTTTATTTTACCTCAATTATTACTCAAATTATACCACTAGACTCCATTTCACACGTACTTCCATATTTGACATTACTATCACCTTGCCCATCAGGTCACCCATCCTCGGGTTTCTCTGGCCTGGGCACATTTAACGGAGAATTCTTTGCAACCTTTCTATCCTAATCAACTTTAATCACTACTAAACTTATCATAAAATAATTAATCATACGTAATAATAAATCATGCACAATAAATGATAATTTGGAGGCGTTACAGTACTCTCCCCCTAAATAAAATTTTATCCTCGAAATTTACCTAGACTGAAGAGATGTGGATACTGTCGTCTCATCGTATCCTCCAGTTCCTAGGTGGCTTCTTCAGCATTGTGGCGTGTCCAAAGCACTTTTACTAATGGAATTTGCTTGTTTCGAAGTTGTCTGACCTCCAGTGCTAGGATTCTCGCCGGTTCTTCATCATAAGATAGGTCAGGTCTCAACTGAATAACTTTAGAAGTTATAACATGGGAGGGATCTGAACGATATCTTCTTAACATAAAAACATGGAACACGTCATGGATCCTTTCTAGTTTCGAAGGTAACTTCAATCGGTATGACACTGGTCCCACTCGTTGGATTACTTCATAGGGTCCGATGAATCTGGGGCTAAGTTTACACTTTTTGCCAAACTGGAGCACTTTTCGCCATGGGGAGACTTTCAAAAATACTTTATTGCCCACATTAAATTCTATGTTCTTCCTTTTTAAATCTGCATAAGATTTTTATCTGTCGGTGGTAGCTTTTAGATTATCTCGGATCAACTTCACTTTTTCTTCAGTTTCTTTAATCAGGTCCGATCCCACTAGCTTGCTTTCGCTTAATTCTGTCCAACATAGAGGAGTTCTTTATTTTCTTCCATATAATGCTTCATAAGGAGCCATTTTAATGCTGGACTGATAACTTTTATTGTAAGCAAACTCAGCCAACGGAAGATATCTTTCCCAACAGCTTCCAATCTCTAGCACACAACATCGCAATATATCTTCCAACACCTGTATCACCCGTTCAGATTGACTATCTGTCTGAGGATGGAAGGCTGTACTATAGTCCAAGCGAGTTCCTAATGCTTCTTGAAGTTTTTGCCAAAATCTGGAAGTGAATCGTGGGTCTCGATCAGAAATTATGGATAATGGAACACCATGAAGTTGCATGATCTAGTTCACATAAATCTCTGCAAATTTGGTTAAAGAAAAATTCGATCTTACTAGAAGAAAATGAGCAGATTTAGTCATTCTGTCTACAATCACCCAGATAGAATCATGTTGTCTTCTGGTAAGGGGTAACCCAGACACAAAATCCATAATGATTCGTTCCTATTTTCATTCTAGTATCATGATAGGATGTAATAATCTTGAAGGCACCTGATGTTTAGCTTTAACTTGTTGACAAATTAAGCATTTAGTCACAAAATTCGCTATTTCTTTCTTCATTCTCGGCCACCAATAGGATTTCTTTAATTCCTGGTACATTTTATTGCTACCGAGATGCATAACATAAGGACTACTATGGGCTTCTGTCAGAATGTTCTTCTTCAAATTTGCATCACCTGGTACACATATCCTACCCTTGTAATACAGGCAGTTATCACAACCAAGCGAGAACTCAATGCTTTTACCTGCTTGCACCTATGGATGGGAGATAATGGAGGCTAACCTATCATATTGCCTCTGAGCAGCTTTGATTTGTTGAAGCCAATCTGGTTTTATCTGCATTTCAGCAACTAATGCTCCATCTTGTACCATGTTCAGCCTCACTTTCATTGCTCGTAGAGCCATCAAATGCTTCCTGCTGAGTGCATCGGCTACCATATTTGCTTTTCCAGGATGGTAGTCAATCAAACAGTCATAGTCCTTGATAAGTTCTAACCATCGCCTCTGTCGCAGGTTGAGCTCTTTTTGTGTAGGCAAATACTTTAAGCTTTTGTGATCTGTGTAAATATAGCACTTCTCCCCATAAAGATAATGTCTACATATTTTCAGAGCAAATACAATAGCTGCCAGCTCCAGATCATACATAGGGTAGTTTCTTTCATGTGGCTTTAGTTGTCTAGATGCATATGCCACCACTTTTCCTTCCTGCATACGTACACACCCCAACCCATTCTTGGAAGCATGACTATAAATAGTATAAGGTTTACCTGAAACGGGTTGAGTGAGAACAGGAGCCTTAGTCAACATATTCTTCAGTTTCTCAAAGCTTTGCTGACATTTCTCTGTCCACTCAAATCTAGCATTCTTCTGTAATAGCTCGGTAAGAGGAGAAGCTATCATAGAAAATCCTTTAACAAATCGCCTGTAGTATCCAGCTAAACCGAGAAAACTTCAAAATTCTGCAACATTTTTAGGCGGCTTCCAATTAAGAACAGCTTCAATCTTTGCAGGATCTACTTTAATACCTTCAGCAGATATCATGTAATGGTCTCAACGTCGGACTGATCGTGAATAGTACTTTTTGACATTGAATAGTATCTCCGAGCTGAAAATGACACCCGAAAGTGAAAAATATTTTATTGAACTATTGGAAAGTATTAATCATGGATAGTTCGGGGTTGAAATTTAAAGTGAATTTGAGGTCATGTAGGCCTCCGAAATCCAAAAGAATGAAAACCGAGAAAATTAGGGTTTAGGGTTTTTAATTGAATTTTTGATCATTTTGGTTATTAAAAATAGCAAATGAAGTCTAAAAATTATCAAAAATTGCATATGTGTCTAAAATAATATGTAAATTATTTTGGTAGCAAAAAGTGTATTTTTCGGTAACACCGGTATTTTTGAGTCGGACAGATAAAATTGAATCGAACCCGAAATGAACTCCGATTGGGCTGAAATTTTAGGAATAGACTATTTTTAATGTGATATAAATAATGGAATCAAATTTGAAAAGAATTGAAGTTGGAAAGTGGGAGACATGAACTAGGACTATTTATCGGGTAATTATCGGGCTTAAACAATTAAATTGTTCAAGCCCAAATTAAGCCCAGCCCAAGGCCCAATTTGAAGACCTATATAAGTCCTTCTTCTCCAAAAAAATCCAGCAGAAACTCCCTTCTTCTTCAGCTCCTTTGGTGGCCGAACTCCCTCTCCCTCATTTTCTTCTCTTTTTCTTTCAATTCTTCACCAAATCTCACCAAATCAAAGCCTAAGAAAGTGATTTCAGCCTCTCTAAAATACCCTAACCAGCTCTAATCTTTGATTCAAGGAAGAGAATCAAGGGTTAAAGTTTAGGTGTCAAATTTAGGTAACTGAATTAATTGATTTTAATTTGATTTTTAGGTACTTACTACTAGTTTTGGGTGCCTAGAATTCATTTTTTCTATTAATTTTATCATTTGAGGCAAAAATATTTGAGTTTACATTGATGGAAATTTTGGCCTATAAAGGAATTCAAGAGGAGGAGCAATTCTCTCAAGCCAAAGGTAAAGGAAAGGAAGCCTAGGCAAGGATAATCACTAGAAAAAAGGTTTGTGACTAATTAATTCTTTTATTTCCCTATTAATTAAGTGAATTTCCTTTAGGTTTCTTAAGAATAATTTCATATATTGAGGTATAATTGAAAATAATGTTATATTCTTGTATTTAAGACTTATATATGCTTATTAGAGACCTTAAATGAAGTTAAAAGAATTTATATGGTGGGGTTCTAGTGTAGGCCGAATGGTATTTCAAAAGAAATTAATGTAATTTTGAGTGATTTTAGTGATTTTAAGCTTTCTAATGTTAATACTAGTATAAATTAATAGCTATGAATTTTTATAGAATTTATGGGAATTAAATGAATATTTTCGGAATAAATTTTAATTAGGTATTAGTTGAAAAATGTGAAATTTGAATGAATTATGGCATAATTTATAGATTAAATGGTGAACTACTGTGAAATGCTTTATAGATTGTGTAAAGAAGACTGACTGTAATTATAAGGTACTGATACTGTATTGACAAGGAATGAAAAGTAAGGAAAAGAATAAAAGATTAACTAATAAAAGGAAAATTAAGAAATATGTGCCCTTAGAAAGAGTCAGGCAGTAAAATCTAGTTCAGGATATAATTGACTGACCATAGGGATACCTGTACCGCGGTGTAAGTCATGGCGACTTGTTTTACTATAGTTGGATCGTTGATCTCCATAGTATTTATCATATGTACTGTCATATATTCATATGTTATATGAGGGATGATTCTTGGAGGTCATTTCTCATTCTGTTGTGGCCCTGTGGGCTCCACATCCCGCATATTCGGTCTGAAAATTTTCTGCCGGGTCTATACTAGGGGCATAATGATAAGACAATGCTAAAAGTGTAAAAAGAAAGTTAAAACTGAAGTTTAAGTTGAAAAAGGACTAGAATAAAAAGAGTTTAAAAGTTTAGGGGTAAAACTATAATTTACCTAAAGGATGAAGTTAATAGGTAAAAGTGAGAAGAAAATAAGTAATAAGGGTAAAATGATAATTTGGACAACTAATTGTGTAAAAAAGTCAACTTTATAAAGTTAAAGGACTAAAATGTAATTTGACAAGATAAAAGTTAAAAACAAGGTTTAATTGGTAATTTATAAGCCAATTAATAAATTAAAATTAAAAAAAATCAGAAAATAAAGGGCATTATGGTAAATAAAAATATAAAAGGGTATTTTTGGAATAAATAAAAAATTTAAGGACTAAATTGAAAATTTAAGTAAAGTTTTAATGTTAAAACGGAAAATCAGTTGTTAATAGTATAATATGCTTTTTAACGAGAAAAACTATAAATAATTAACTTAATTGCACTTAATTAGGAAAATATGCTTTTAGGAAAATATTATGATTATTAGTCACCACTGGGCATATTTAATGCTCAGCACGTAGGATTTACTGCGTGCAGGTACAGATAGTCTGGAGCTTGGGTACACAAAAGATGATTGAAGTTGAAGAGCTAGAAAGAATATTTTGTGGCAGTATATATATATCTATGATGCTTTGTTTATGAGGACAATATTGTAGCAATAATCATACTTTGTATTGTATATAGTAGTCTGTGGATGAGGAATTGCAGAGAATGAATGGTATGCATGTGTTGCTTGATGATATATGTGGATTGGTTATATGATTGGATATAAACTGTTGTGCCTCTGAGAGGCTGTGTGATTGTCTGCTTTTCAGGGGGCAAGTTAAGAATATAGCCGTTATATTGCCAAAATTTTATTAAATGCATAGCAAATTTCGGACAGTTATAGGCTAATGATTAATGAAAGTTATATATATATATATATATATATATATATATGATTGTTAAGTTAAAGGAATTAAGTGTAGAAAAAAAATTCCGATCAATTACTTGTCCGATAAGACTGTTGCAGTAAGGGTGTTACATTTTGTGGTATCAGAGCATTGGTTTAGCCGGTCCTAAGATCGGAGTGGGAATAAGTATGATTTATTTGTCTATATATACATGCCAATTGTAAGTAATAAAGTGTGATGGAAAATCTAATGTGTACTTGCTCCTTTCTGTTTTATAGTGTAAATATGTCTTCTGATCGAGATAGACAGGTGGGGGATGGTGAAAGTGAAGCTTCTATAGGTACTGGACAGCAGGAGGCCCCACAGCAGCAGGCTTCCCCTCCAGTAGTGCCACATCCACCTCCATAGCCAGACTTCCTTAACCTTATGGCAGAGTATATTCAACAACGATTACAAGCAGGTCAGGCTCAATCCTCCCATACAGTTGTTCAGGTCCAGCCAGCTCCACCTAGAAGAAGACCTATTTTGGAACAGGTAAAAAGGTTGGGAGCTGAAGACTTTTCTAGGATGGATCCTTTGACACCATCACAGGCTGAAAATTGATTATTTAAGATAAAGAGGCTTTTTAAAATCACAAACAGTTCAGTAGAAGAGAAGCTGGAAGGTATAGTTGCTTTGCTGCAAGTACCAACCTTTATTTGGTGGGATTCAGTTAGGAGGCACACCCCAGTGGATCAGTTGACTTAGGACTTCTTTGTGTCTCAGTTTGAGCTAAAATATATAGGGTTAGAATATAAGTTAGCCATGCAGGATGCCTTTTGGAGGCTTAGGCAGGGTAATAGATCAGTGGCTGAGTGTGAGCGCAAGTTTGAGCGCCTCAGTGCATATCTTGATGAGAGTCAGTCTACTGATGCAAAGCTGTGATAGAGATTTGAGAGGGATTGCATACTGAGCTCAGACATATTATAGGGACCCAACAGTACCCTACCTTGAGAGCTATAATGGAGGCATCCATTAAGTTAGAGACCATCCAAACTGAACAGGCTAAGAGGCAGTCTCGATTTTAGCAAAAGAGAAAGTAAGGACAGTCGAGCGGAAAGGGTGATCAGAGAAAGAAGTTAAAGGAATCTTTTACATCTCAGAGCCGCCCTCCAGTTCCAGCAGGTCGGAGTAGTGCTACTCGTGGCAGAGATCCAGCCACTCCAGCAGCCAGTACCCCTCGGGATAGAGACAGTGGGACAGCTGCAGCTTGTGATTATTGTGGTAAATTTCATTATGGGGAATGCAGATTCCAGACTGGAGCATGTTTTAGATGTGGATCCAATGAGCATCAGATTAAAGATTGTCCGGCATTACCGACTGCTTCAGTTGCATCTCCAGCATCAGGTACTGGGTCTTCTGCACCGAGAGGGCATGGTAGGAGAGCTGCCCCCATCACATCAGCTTCTAGACTAGTTGGGCAGTCATCTCAGAGTCAAAGGAGATCTGCAGGCCAGACTTATGTTGTTAGAGCCATAGAGGAGGAGGATGCTCCAGATGTGATAGTAGGTACATTTCTTCTATTATCTGATTCAGTTCATGCATTGATTGATCCTGGTTTGACTCATTCCTATATTAATACTGCATTAGCTCGGGAAAAAAGGATGAAAGAGGCATGCTTGGACCAGGATATCTTGGTGAGTAATCCTTTGGGGCATAGTATAGCAGTAAATAAGGTGTACAGACGGTGTCCTATTAGTGCCCAGGGATATATATTCCTGGCAAACCTTATTGAGTTGCCCTTTCATGAGTTCGATGTAATTCTGGGGATGTATTGGTTATCCGCCCACCAAGCTACTGTTGATTGTAAAAGAAAAAGAGTTACTTTAAAGCTTGAAGATGATCGAGAAATTACAGTGGTTGGTGTGCGCCATGATTATCTGTCTGATGTGATATCTGCCACTGCAGCTAAGAGATTGATCAGGAAAGGGTGCGTAGCCTACATGTGTTATGCAATGGAGGCAAAGAAAGATAGTTCAAAAGTGTCAGAAGTACCCACTGTCAGAGAATTTCCAGATGTGTTCCCTGATGAATTACCAGGTTTACCACCTGACAGGGAAGTAGAATTTTCTATTGATATTTCTCCAGGCACCGTACCCATATCCATTGCTCCTTATAGAATGGCGTATGCAGAGTTAAAGGAATTGAAGATTCAGCTATAAGAATTGCTTGATAAGGGATTCATCAGGCCTAGTGTTTCTCCTTGGGGAGCACCAGTTCTATTTGTTAAAAAGAAGGATGGGACGCTCGGGCTATGCATCGACTACAGACAGCTGAATAAAGTTACCATAAAGAACAAATATCCCCTTTCTCGCATTGAAGATTTGTTTGACCAGCTGAAGGAAGCGGGCGTATTTTCAAAGATTGACTTGAGATCAGGCTATTATCAGATGGGAGTAAAAGCTGAAGATGTGCCTAAAACTGCTTTCCGTATTCGGTATGGCCATTATGAGTTTCTGGTCATGCCATTTGGACTTACAAATGCACCGACTGCCTTCATGGACTTGATGAATAGAGTTTTTCATCCTTATCTGGACCAATTTATGGTAGTTTTCATCGATGATATTCTGGTATATTCTAAGACACCAGAGAAACATGATGCTATTTGGGTGATTATTGATCGACTCACCAAATCTGCTCATTTCTTGCCAGTCCGGATGGATTATCCTTTGACTAAATTGGCAGAAATTTATATTAATGAGATAGTGAGACTTCATGGGGTACCATCATCTATCATTTCAGACAGGGATCCTAGGTTTACCTCTCATTTCTGGAAAAGTCTACAAGAAGCTCTGGGTACAAGGCTCCATTTCGGCACAGCATTTCATCCCCAGTCAGATGGTCAGTCAGAGCGGGTAATTCAGACACTAAAAGATATGCTGCGATGCCGTGTATTAGAATTTGGTAGCAATTGGGAAAATATCTATCTCTTATAGAATTTGCCTACAACAATAGCTATCAATTTAGTATAAAGATGGCTCCTTTTGAGGCTTTATATGAAAAAAAATGCAAGACTCCTCTATGTTGGACCGAGTTAAATAAAAGAAATTGATTGGGTTTGATTTAATTCGTGATTCAGAAGAAAAAGTACGAATTATCAAAGACAGATTGAAAGAAGCCATGGATCGACAGAAATCATATGCAGATCTGAAGAGGAAAGACATTGAGTTTAAAGTCGGAGACAAAGTTATCCTAAAAGTATCTCCATGGAAGAAAATCTTGAGATTTGGCAAGAAAGGGAAATTAAGTCCAAGGTTTATTGGGCCCTACGAGATACTTCAGCGAGTAGGTCCAGTAGCTTATCGTTTGAAGCTACCTTCAGAGTTAGAGAAGATCCACGATGTGTTCCATGTGTCAATGCTCAGAAGGTACGGATCTGACCCTAGCCATGTTATTGCACCAGCAGATATTCAAGTACAACCTGATATGACTTATGAAGAAAGGCCGGTGAAGATCCTGGCTAGGGAGATTAAACAGCTATAGGTTCTACTAGTGAAGGTCTTATGGCATCATCACAATGTGGAAGAAGCTACTTGGGAACCAGAAGCGACCATAAAACAACAATATCCTCTACTTTTCGAATCAAATAAATTGCGAGAATGAAATTAATTTTTAGTAGGGGAGAATTGTAATGGTCTCAACGTCGGACTGATCGTGAATAGTACTTTCCAACAGTGAATAATATCTCCGGACTGAAAATGACACCCGGAAGTGAAAAATATTTTATTGGACTATTGGAAAGTATTAGTCACGGGTAGTCCAGAGTTGAAATTTAAAGTGAATTTGAGGTCATATAGGCCTCCGAAAACCAAAAGAATGAAAACCGAGAAAATTAGGGTTTAGGGTTTTTAATTGAATTTTTGATCGTTTTGGTTATTAAAAATAGCAAATAAAGTCTAAAAATTATCAAAAATTTTATATGTGCCTAAAATAATATGTAGATTATTTTGGTAGCAAAAAGTGTATTTTTCGGTAACACTAGAATTTTTGAGTCGAACCGATAAAATTGAATCGGACCAGAAACGAACTCTGATTGGGCTGAAATTTTAGGTATAGCCTATTTTTAATGTGATATGAATAATGAAATTAAATTTGAAGAGAATTTAAGTTGGAAAGTGGGAGAAATGATCTAGGGCTATTTATCAGGTAATTATCAGGCTTAAATAATTAAATTGTTCAAGCCCAAATTAAGCCCAGCCTAAGGCCCAATTTGAAGACCTATATAAGTCCTTTTTCTCCAGAAAAATCCAGCAGAAAATCCCTTCTTCTTCAGCTCCCTTGGTGTCCGAACTCCCTCTCCCTCATTTTCTTCTCTTTTTGTTTCAATTCTTCACCAAATCTCACCAAATCAAAGCCTAATAAAGTGATTTCAGCCTCTCTAGAATACCCTAGCTAGCTCTAATATTTGATTCAAGGAAGAGAATTAAGAGAAATCAAGGGTTAAAGTTTAGGTGTCAAATTTAGGTAAGTGAATTAATTGATTTTAATTTGGTTTTTAGGTGCCTACGACTAGTTTTAGGTGCCTAGAGTTCATTTTTTCTGTTAATTTTATCATTTGAGGCCAAAATATTTGAGTTTACATTGATGGAAATTTTGGCCTATAAAGGAATTCAAGAGGAAGAGCAATTCTTTCAAGCCAAAGGCAAAGAAAAGGAAGCCTAGGCAAGGATAATCACTAGAAAAAGGTTTGTGACTAATTAATTCTTTTATTTCCCTATTAATTAAGTGAATTTCCTTTAGGTTTCTTAAGAATAATTTCATATATTGAGGTATAATTGAAAATAATGCTATATTCATGTATATAAGACTTCTATATGCTTATTAGAGACCTTAAATAAAGTTAAAAGAATTTATATGGTGGGGTTGTAGTGTAGGCCGAATGGTATTTCAAAAGAAATTAATGTAATTTTGAGTGATTTTAGTAATTTTAAGCTTTCTAATGTTAATACTAGTGTAAATTAATAGCTATGAATTTTTATAGAATTTATGGGAATTAAATGAATATTTTCGGAATAAATTTTAATTAGGTATTAGTTGAAAAATGTGAAATTTGAATGAATTATAGTATAATTTATAGATTAAATGGTGAACTATTGTGAAATGCTTTATAGATTGTGTAAAGAAGACTGACTGTAATTATAAGGCACTGATACTGTATTGACAAGGAATGAAAAGTAAGAAAAAGAATCAAAGATTAACTAATAAAAGGAAAATTAAGAAATATGTGCCCTTAGAAAGAGTCAAGCAGTAAAACCTAGTTCAGGATATAATTGGCTGGCCATAGGGATACCTGTATTGCGGTGCATGTCATGGCGACTTGCTTTACTATGGTTGGATCGTTGATCTTCGTAGTATTTATCATACGTACTGTCATATGTTCATATGTTATATGAGGGATGATTCTTTGAGGTCATTTCTCATTCTGTTGCAGCCCTGTGGAGTCCACATCCCACATATCTGGTCTGAGAATTTTCTGTCGGGTCTGTACTAGGGGCATAATGATAAGACAATGCTAAAAGTGTAAAAAGAAAGTTAAAACTGAAGTTTAAGTTGAAAAAGGACTAGAATAAAAAGAGTTTAAAAGTTTAGGGGTAAAACGGTAATTTACCTAAAGGATGAAGTTAATAAGTAAAAGTGAGAAGAAAATAAGTAATAAGGGTAAAATGGTAATTTGGACAACTAACTGTGTAAAAAAGTCAACTTTATAAAGTTAAAGGACTAAAATATAACTTGATATGATAAAAGTTAAAAACAAGGTTTAATTGGTAATTTATAAGCCAATTAATAAATTAAAATGAAAAAAAATCAGAAAATAAAGGGCTAATATTATGGTAAATAAAAATATAAAAGGGTATTTTTGGAATAAATAAAAAGTTTAAGGATTAAATTAAAAATTTAAGTAAAGTTTTAATGTTAAAACGGAAAAATCAGTTGTTAATAGTATAATATGCTTTTAACAAGAAAACTATAAATAATTAACTTAATTGCACTTAATTAGGAAAATATGTTTTTAGGGAAATATTATGATTATTAGTCATCACTGAGCATATTTAATGCTCAGCACGTAGGATTTACTGCGTGCAGGTACAAATAGTCTGGAGCGTGGGTACACAGAAGATGATTGAAGTTGAAGAGCTAAAAAGAATATTTTGTGGCATGTATATATATATCTATGATGTTTTGTTTATGAGGACAACATTGTAGCAATAATCATACTTTGTATTGTATATAGTAGTATGTGGATGAGAAATTGCAGAGAATGAATGGTATGCATGTGTTGCTTGATGATATATGTGGATTGGTTATATGATTGGATATGAACTGTTGTGCCTCTGAGAGGCTGTGTGATTGTCTGCTTTTCAGGGGATAAGTTAAGAATATAGCCGTTATATTGCCAAAATTTTACTAAATGCATAGTAAATTTCGAACAGTTATAGGCTAATGATTAATGAAAGTTATATATATATATATATATATATATATATATATGATGATTGTTAAGTTAAAGGAATTAAGTGTAGAAAAAAAAATTCCAATCAATTACCTGTCCGATATGACTGTTGCAGTAAGGGAATTATCAAAAATTCAATTAAAAACCCTAAACCCTAATTTTCTCGGTTTTCATTCTTTTGGCTTTCGAAGGCCTATATGACCTCAAATTCACTTTAAATTTCAACCCTGGACTACCCGTGACTAATACTTTCCAATAGTCCAATAAAATATTTTCACTTTCGGGTGTCATTTTCAGCCCGGAGATACTATTCACTGTCGGAAAGTACTATTCACGATCAGTTCAACGTTGAGGCCATTACATATCACATGGCCAAGGAAGGCAACTTCATTTAGCCGAAACTCACATTTACTAAATTTGGCATATAACTGTCTATCTCTTAATGTCTGCAGTACGATTCTCAAATGTTAATCATGCTCCTCTGATGTCTTAGAAAAAACCAGGATATCATCAATGAATACCACTACAAAATTGATCCAGATAAGGGTGAAAGATGCGATTCATCAAATCCATAAATGCAGCTGTGCATTAGTAAGGCCAAAAGGCATCACCACAAACTCATAATGCCCATATCTCGTGCGAAAAGCTATTTTTGGAATATCTGTTTCTTTTACTCCTAGCTGGTAATAGCCAGATCTCAAATCTATCTTGGAAAATGTATTGGCACCCTTCAGTTGATCAAACAAGTCATCAATTCAGGGTAATGGATATTTATTCTTGACAGTGACTTTGTTCAGCTATCTATAGTCAATGCACAGTCGAAGAGATCCATCTTTCTTCTTCACAAACAATACTGGAGCTCCCCAAGGAGAAACACTCGGGCGGATAAAGCCTTTTTCCAACGATTCCTGTAGCTGGATTTTCAATTCTTTCAATTCAGCTGGTGCCATACGAGAAGGAGCCATAGCAATGGGCGTTGTGCTAGGCAACACATCAATACCAAATTCAACTTCTCTCGATGGAGGCAATCCTGGTAACTTATCAGGAAAAACATCAAGAAAGTCTTTAACTCTAGGCACATCACTAACTTATGGTTTTTGAGCCTCAGTTTCAGTAACAAAGGCCAAATAGGCCGTACACCTTTTTTTTGATACATTTATGTGTTGCAGTGGCTGAAATGACATTAGATAGAAAATTAGATCGTTCTCCTGCCACCACGACCTCTCGATTTTCTGAAGCTTTCAAAGTGATTCTTTTTAGGCAACAGTCAACAATCGCTCAATGTTCATAAAGCCAATCCATTCCCAAGATGACATCAAACTCGTGGAATGAAAGTTCAATTAGATTCACAGGAAAGGTGGCCTGCTGTATCTGTATAGGACAATTCCTGTATACTTTGTTTACAACCATATTGTGACCCAAGGGGTTGCTCACTAGGATGTCCTGACCTAACTGTGCTTGTTCTAACCCCTTTCCCTATGCAATTCTAGTGCTCAAATAGGAATGTGTGGACCCGGGATCTATCAATGCACAAATAGCATCACCAAATAGGTAAAACTTACCTATAATAACATCTGGAGCATCCTAATCCTCCCGAGCTCTGACGGCATAATTCCTGATTCCAGATGGTCTGTCTAAAATTGAAGCACTGCCTCTGCCTGATGGGGCCCTACTAGGTCCACCTCTACCTCTGCCCTGTGCTGAAGTAACACCCTGTCTGCCAGCAAAAGTCTGTGTAGATGGTGTAGTAGCCTGTGTCTGTGATCTGGGGCAGTCTTTTACCAAATGCTCTCGGGATTCGCATCTAAAACAGGCCCCTGTCACTCTCCAACAATCACCTAAATGTTGGCACCTGCAATGCTCACAAACTGGTATCTCTGGTCTACTGGAGCCCTGGCCTCGAGGGCTATTACCCACTTATGCCATAGAGGAGGGTGCTCGGGCTGGAGTCTGCTGGGTAGGTGCAGGAGTAGCAGAAGAATCCTGAGGGGGAGTTGCAGTGGAACCAGAACCCCTAGTCTTTTTACTAAACCTGCTGCCCGATGCCCCTGAAGCTGGTCTTCTTTTCTGCTGAAATCTAGCCTTTCTACTCATTTCTTCCTGCTGAACAGTTTCCATTCTGATAGCGGCATCCACTAATTCTTTCCTATTGGTATACTCTTTCAAAGCCAGGATCTTTCTCAAGTCATTATGGAGGCCTCTCTCAAATAGCTGGCACATTTTTGCTGGAGGGAACTTGTAGTCTTTCATGTAGTAGTTGAGTCTCTTAAACTCTCTGTCATACTCCTGTACCGATCTGCTACCCTGGCGTAGGCGCCAAAAGGCCTCCTTCATGGATCTCAATATTCTTTGCCCACGTACTTATCTCTGAATTGATCATAAAAATAATCCCAAGTAACCTGTTCTGGCAGGGTATAGCGTCTGACTGTGTCCCACCAAATATATACTGGTCCCTGGAATAGAGCCACTGCTCCCTCGAGTTTCTCTTCTGGTGGGCTATGTGTAATCTCAAATATTCTGTCCATCTTCATCAACCACTCTTCTGCCTGTGTGGCTGTAATCGACTCTCGGCCATAAAAATCCTCTGCACCCAGTCTCCTTAACTGTTCTAGAATCGGTCTCCTGGATGGCTAAGGAGGTGCCTGCTGCTGAGGCTGAAATCTCTGAAAGAACTCCGCCATCATCTGCATCACATCTGTCGGTGTAGGGGGGAGGAGTCTGTGCCACAGGTGTAAGAGTAGGAGTGGGCTGAGAGGGTTGTTGTGATCTGGTGCTCGGTGTAGACTTATATGTTTCTGGACTCACAGAAGTCTCGCTCTCAGCGTCACTTGCTAACTCAACAGTCCGTCGAGAGCCGGAAGCCATAATCAATACTGAAATGCACAAGGGACAGGTAAGGTTCAAATTCCAACATTTATATCACAATAATATGGCATGTACATAATTCACATATTCATTCATCAATTTTCCATGTACCTACTAACTTCGATCTTAGGATCGCCTAAATCTTGCTCTGATACCATTAAATGTAACGCCTTCTTAACTAAATTTAAGATCTACACTGTTCATTAATACCCTTATAAATATTAAGCTATTATTTTGATTTTAACGAAAAATTTGCAATATAACGGCTTAATTTTTCTTGATTTCCAAACCTGCAAAAGTCAAATTGCACTCCCAATAATATTCCTCCTACTCCCAGACTCCAATCAACAATTCATAATACTTCTATAATCACAGTTTATCATATACATCACACACATCTAATCCATACTATATTCATTTGCATCCATCAAACTCATAAATTAAGTTAATATTACATGCCAAAAATTCTCATTCTTGACATAATAATTTACATATAATTACAAGACAAAAGTTCAAAATCATGGTCTTCTATGTATATGTCATTTCTTCCTTTGATTCTCATCTTTTAGCACCTGTCCCTACGCGCAGTCATAAAACTACACGCTAAGCAAATCTAATTGCTTAGTGGTGGATACATTTACAAAGAATTTTAACTAATTTAATTTATTTATTTAATTCAATTTAAACATTATTATTTATTGAACTCTTATAGCTTCATAAATTCATAATTTATTATTTTCATACCCAATTACTCATTAAATAGTCTCAAAACCTTTCTTTCTTATTTAGTTTCAATAATTTACCAGTCAGAGTAGAAATTTACCATTTTATCCTTACAATTGACTTTTCCAGTTATGTTGACCAACTTTGACCTTCGATTGACTTTTTTATATTTATTCATTTTAACTCCGATTTCGACTCAGTAAATTTCTTCCAACACCAAATTAACTTTAATTTCATAAATTACCATTTAGTCTCTAAAAATATTTATTGAATGTAAATTTTACCGTTTGGTCCCTATACTATTCCTTATTTGCAAAATTTACCATTTTCACTCAAGTGAATTATTTTATTTCTTTTAATTATGTTTTACAGGCAATTGATTAGTTTGCCCTTCATTGGATGTAAAATTATATTTTTACCCTTGTTAAACATATATACTTCATTTTTCATCTTATATCATTTTTGTTCATATTTTCAATATTTCTAAAGCTAAAATTTTCATTTTCACACAGATTTATTTAAAATTACCATTTTCCCCTAGTTATTGACAGCAGGAAAATCCACAAACCAGATAAGCGGATAAGCAAATCCAGTCACCGGGAGTGTCCACACTACTTGGGAGTATGCGACTACTCGGATAATCAACAATAAGCCGGCTAACAGAAACAGAATAATCAATATATTTTTTTTGGGCAATAACAGAGTATAATAATACAGAGAC